>PISX010034558.1:0-13849 GCA_004024625.1 Mellivora capensis
AGGGTATGTGCTATGGTTAGTGCTGTGAAGTGTGTAAACCTGGCGATTCACAGACATGTACCCCTGGGGATAAAAATATGTTTATAAAAAATAAAAATTAAAAATAAAACTTACTATAAAACTACACAGTAAGCAACACGGTATGATACTGATCTAGGGTGGATATGTAGATCAATGGAATAGAATTGAGAGTCTAAAAAGAAACATTTTTGTAGTTAATTAGTTTTTCACAAGGATGCAAAGACAATTGAATTGAGGAAAGAATAATCTTTTCAACAGATTGTCCTGAGACAATTGAATATCCACGTGCAAAATAATGGAGTTGGATCCCTCCTTCACGCTAAATAAAAATTATTTTAAAATTTTATATGTAAGAGCTAAAACTATGAAACTTACAAGAAATCATAGGCATAAATCTTTGTGATATTAGATTAGGCAATGGTTTCTTAGATATAATTCCAAAAACACAAGCCAAACAATAAAAAAAAACATTGATAAGTTGATTTTATCAAAATTAAAAATCATAAGAGACTCCTAATCTCAGGAAACAAACTGAGGGTTTCTGGGGAGTGGAGGAGGAGGGATATGATAGGGTGGCTGGGTTATGGACATTGGGGAGGGTATGTGTTATGGTGAGTGCTGTGAATTGTGTAGACTGATGATTCACAGACCTGTATCCCTGAAGCAAATAATAAATTATATGTTAATCAAAATTTTAAAAAGACTGTACTTAAAAGAACACCTTTGAGAAAGTAGAAAGACAATCCACAGAATGAAAGGAAAACATTTGCAAATCTCATATCTGATAAAGGACTTGTATTTAGAATATATAAAGAATTCTTACAGTTCAAAAACAAAACAAAAAAATTTTTAAATGAGCAAAGAATCTGAATAGAAATTTCTCAAAATAGGGGCATCTGGGTAGCTCAGGTGGTTAAGCATCTGCCTTCAGCACAGGTCATGAACTCCAGGTCCTGGGATTGAGCCCTGCTCAGTGGGGAGCCTGCTTCTCCCTCTCCCTCTGCTACTCCCCCTGCTTGTGCTCTCTTGCTCTCTCTCTCTGTCAAGTAAATAAATAAAATCTTTAAGAAAAAAATTCTCAAAATAATACATACAAATGGCCAATAAGCACATGAAAAATGCTTAGTATCATTCGCCACTTATAGAAATCCACATCAAAATCACAGTGTATACACATCCAAAAGGATAGGTAGAATTAAAAAGACAGGCAAATACAAGCCCTGGCAAAGATATATAGAAATTGGAACCCTCAAATATTGCTGATACAGATGTAAAATGATGTAGCCATTACAGTTTAGTAGTTGCTATAAAAATTAAACATAAGGTTACCATATGATCTAGCAATTCCATTCCTCAGTGATTGCTCAAGAGAATTGGGAGCATATATCCATACACAAACTTATACATGAATGTCATATCAGCATTATTTTTTTTAATTTTGTTTATTGATTTGAGAGAGAGGGAGAGAAAGAGAGAGCATGAGCAAGGAGAAGGGGAAGAGGAAGAGGGAGAAGTAGACTCCCAGCTGAGGAGGAAGTCTGAGTCCTGGATCCATCCTAAGTCCCTGGGATCATGACTGAGCTGAAGACAGTCACTTAACATTTGAGCCACCCAGGTGCCCTCTAACAGCATTATTTGTAATAGCCAATAAATAGAAACAACCCAAATGCCCATAAATTGGTGAGTGGAAACACAAAATGTGGAATAGTCATATAATGGAATTTTATTCAGCCATATAAAAGAAAGGAAGTATTGATGCATGATATAATATAGATGAAGCTTGAAAACATTATGCTAAATCAAAGAAAAGAGACAAAAAGACAAGATATTATATGATTCCACTTATAT
Organism: Mellivora capensis; assembly: GCA_004024625.1. NCBI lineage: Eukaryota > Metazoa > Chordata > Mammalia > Carnivora > Mustelidae > Mellivora > Mellivora capensis. The sequence continues at coordinate 1,870 of PISX010034558.1, forward strand.
GAAATTTCCAGAAGGCAACTCCATAAAGAGAGAAAATTGCTTAGTGGTTGCCAGAGGCTAGGAGCAGGAAGAATGAATCTAATGGGTACTACATGTTTTGTAGTTAGATAGGTGATGATTGCACAACCTTGTGAATATACTAAAATATACTGAATTTTACACTTTAAAAGTATGAATTTTATGGAATGGTATATGAGTTTTTTAAAAACCTATGGGAAGATCTAAAAGGAAAATTAAAACTATCAGATAGCTTTATGATCTGGAAACAAGCACCACTCCACTAACATTCTTGAAAATTTCATTCTAGTCTCTTTCTTATATACATATTTTAATTAGGTTTGTATGTATGTATGTGTGTGTGTGTATGTGTGTGTGTGTACTTATATATTTATATATAAATTTTCCCCCATGGTATTGTGAGGTTATTTTTTTAAGCACAAAATATTAAGACATATTCTAAGATATCCTTTTTTCTGAAAAAGTTGGCTAATCTGGTGCCAGTATTTCAGCTTAAGTTCATTCGCTGCTTGGGTATAAAATGCTTTCTAGGGGAAGGTCTTCGTCTTGAAAATGATTTTGAAGAGTGATGAAATTGGGTGTTGAGATTTACTAAGTACCAAGATATAGCAGGGATATTGTTCAACATGGATTTTTACAAAACTTTTTCTTTCTCCCTCAACATTTCTTCCTTTTATAAATATCCCTGTTTTTGAGCGCAGGTCTATAGTCAAAGGCCATATGCTAGCTAATGATTAACTCACTACCCTGATTATTTGCCAAGCTAATGTTGTACAGGAATAATGCATGTTGAATGATAAAAACCTTGGTTACCGCACATTAACTCTGGTACAATATGTATTCTAAATGTTCTCCATTTGAGCAGGAAAGTTCAGGACATTTTAAGTGCATTTTTTTTCTATTTGCGTTTCACTTGGATACTAAAAAAGCATACCAAGCTTTTTAATCTTTTGCCTTTTTACTAAGTGTCCTAATTTAGTAATAAAAATTAGGAATAGATTAAGACACCAAATTAAAATACAGAAATATTGTAATCCTTCCTGAGCATTTACATGATATAAAAGATTTTGAAGCAAAGAACAGGCTCTTGTAAAATAGATCCTATCTATAATATTGTAGAAATATTTCAGAAGATGGTCTGGTTAAATATATGATCTAGATGATAGCCATTAAAAAGCATTCATATAATGCTTTGTTTTCTAGGCCCCTGAAAGTATTAAATTAGTTATCAGTTACAGCATAATAATGGGCCCTTTTTTTAGAAAAGGCAGTTGAAATGTTCATGGTTAAATTTTTTCAACCCATCCAGTGACTCAACGGCAGCTTGAAAGTCTTAGTTCTTTAATTCTAAGGCTTGGTTCTAATGCAGCTGGTCGCAAGGCCTTTATAATAAAACTCATAAAAACATATTTTATGTGAGGCAACTAGTTATAAAAAATATGACCTTTCAAATTATATCACCATTTTCCACATAAAAGCCTCAGCCAGCCTCTTAATTCACGCAACCTTTGGAAGCCATAAAATCACTCTCTGGGGAGAGTTGATGTAGATTTGATTGGGTAACTGTTCCTTCAGACTCGGAGTGGGTAGGAGTCAGCCACCCACAGCACGTCCCGGGAAATATTGAAATCCACTCAACACAGGGAGAAATTTGCTGCCTGAGGAAGACTTGTTTGAGCCCTGCAATGGACTTCCTAAAGACACAGTTATTTATGCTGGCTAAAGGTTTAATCTTTATCTCTTGCTTACAAACCAAAGAAAACCTTTAGACTTGCCAAATGCCTAGAGAGGAATGTTACATTTATGAAGTAACATATGGGACCCTGTAAGTGGAAATGCTAAGAGTATTTATGCATAAAAATTAAAGTCATCATAAAAGGAAATGCTCCCTTTCGGAAAATTGGTATATTTAATGCAATTTCTATTTTTAAGCAATATTATTCTCTTTTTATTATTTTTTTTAATTTATTTATTTGTCAGAGAGAGAGGGAGAGAGAGCGAGCGAGCACAGGCAGACAGAGTGGCAGGCAGAGGCAGAGGGAGAAGCAGGCTCCCTGCCGAGCAAGGAGCCCGATGTGGGACTCGATCCCAGGACACTGGGATCATGACCTGAGCCGAAGGCAGCCGCCTAACCAACCAAGCCACCCAGGTGTCCCTACTCTTTTTATTATTTTTTTCATCATGATAGGTATACTCTTTAATCCCCACCACCTATTTCAGCATCCCCCCACCCACCCTCTCTGATAACCATCAGTTTGCTCTCTATAGTGAAGAGTCTGTTTCTTGGTTTGTCTCTCTTTTTTATTTTTTTTACTACTTTGTTTTGTTTCTTAAATTCCACATATGAGTGAGATCATATGAGATTTGTCTTTCTCTGACTGATTTATTTTGCTTAGTATTATATTCGCTAGCTCTACCTGTGTTGTTGTAAATGGTAAGATTTCATTCTTTTTTATGGCTAGATAATATTGCATTGTATATATATACTACCTCTTCTTTTATCTACATTCATCTATCAGTGGACACTTGGGCTGCTTCCATAGTTTGGCTATTGTAAATAATGTTGAAATCAACATAGGGGTTCATGTATCTCTTTGAATTAGTGTTTTTGTATTTTGGGGGTAAATACCCAGTAGTCCAATGACTAGATCATAGGGTATTTCTATTTTTAATTTTTTGAGGAACCTCCATACTGTTTTCCACATTGACTGCATCATTTTGCATTCCTACCAGTAGTGCAAGAGGGTTCCTTTTTCACCACATCCTTGCCATACCAAAACCAAGGCAGGAATTTCTATCTTTTAATAGTGTGGTTTTACTTTAGAACTTGGTGAATGGCTGGTTAAACAAAAGAAAAAGTGGATGGCTTGGAAATTTTCTATTTTTATACCTTAAAAAGTCTTCCTGTTTTTAATATAAAGTTTTCTTTATACTATAGCTACCTTATAGGAAATACTAAAAAGTAGAATGAATGGGAAAAAAATACAACTAAAATTTTTGAATTTATGTTTAGTACATTTTTCAACATACAGATTTGTGTATATAGGTGAGATATTATTTTGTATATATCCTTAAATCTACTTTTGTTCACAGAACCTTAAAATACAGCATTGTTGGCAAGAATGCAGAGAAAGGGGAACCCTCCTACACTGTTGGTGGGAATGCTAGCTGGTGCAACCACTCTGGAAAACAATGCAGAAGTTCCTCAAAAAGTTGAAAATAAAGCTACCCTACAACCCTGCAATTGCACTACTGGATATTTACTCCAAACATACAAATGTAGTGATCTGAAGGGGCACCTGCACCCCAATGTTTATAGCAGCAATGTCCACCATAGCCAAACTGTGGGAAGAGCCTAGATGTTCATTGACAGGTGAATGGATAAAGAAGATATGAGATAGATATCTATCTATCTATCTAGATCTATATCTATCTATCTATCTATCTATATATATCTACACACACATGCACACACACACATGCAATGGAATATTATGTGGCCATAAAAAATGAAATCTTGCCATTTGCAATGATGTGGATAGAACTAGAGAGTGCTATGCTGAGTGAAATAAGTCAATCAGAGAAAGACAATTATCGTGTGACCTCACTAATATGTGGATTTTAACAAACAAGGCAGAGGAGCATAGGGGAAGACAGGAAAAAAATGAAACAAGATGAAATCAGAGAGGGAGACAAACCATAAGAGACTCTTAATCTCAGGAAACAAATGATATTCCATAGATTCCTTGTAGGATAATTCCTCTGCCTTGAATAACACCACAAATTCATTTAAGCTATAAAAATGAACTTTGAACAAAAGATAACTAGAAAAATTATCTAAGAAAGAGGCAGAATAAGTGATACTCTTGGCTCTGCTGATTCTCAAGCAGCTTTGAAAATAACTTTATCTTATTATTGGCATAAAGCTTAAATTCTAGTAGAGCCTAAAGGGACAGTTTTTCAAATACAAGTTTTCTTGTATAACTTACCCCTAAAAATGCCTAGAGTTCTCTAAACTACATTTGAAAACTCACTGGTTTGGAACATATACCATAGCATGGATTTTCATAACTGGATGAACAAACAGTTCTTTTCTGTTTCAAAGAAATTTTTAAATGCAAAGTAAGGCTTGCCATCCTCAGAGGCAATATTGGCATCCTGAGACAATTTTGGCCATCGGATTCCTGAGTGTTTGGCCAACAGCTGTGGCCAAAATGGATAATTGTGCCTAGTTAAATTTAGTTCTTCTCACATCACACATCATAGAGGAAAGCAGCACCACACATTTTTCTTCAAAGAAGATGGAGAATTCGTATAGATGATTCAGAATCAAGGAATGAAAATGACAACAGACATTCAGATGCAACACTGAAAACAAAAATCTCTCCAAGTTGGTTGGCTAAAGAGATGCTAGAAAATTCCCGAGTAGAACCAAGAGATGTAACTCCTGTGGTTAGTGGCAAGGAGTCATTTGCAGCACCATCAGAAAGTAAAGGGGAGGCAACAGAGCAAGGCCCTGTTATATCTGTTTAAACTCTGTAGGCCTCACCAGCTATCATGTAGTCTTTTTATGGAAACCAGATAAACAACATGCGTCACTGTGGTTATTTCACTCTATCAGTGAAGTAGAGGGAAGAGTTCTGTGAGTGGTAGATATCTGCAGTATATAGGTCTCTCCAAACAATTATAATACAAAAAAAAAAAAGAAAGAAATTCATTCTGCCAAAGACTGTAATTTTTAAAAACCAAGTCAAACAGAAAAATACTTCTAAATATACAGATGCCTACCAGCTGATCCCAGAGGCATCCATGTGGGTGTAACATCCTCCAATCACCCCCCAGTGTTTGGGGTTTCCAGTCCAACTTTCTATCTCCAACTCAGAAGAACTTCCAGGAGCTCTAGTTCTCCAAGATTTAAACTGTCTTTACATGTGTCCTCCGCTGTAGTCTTATGTTGCAGGCATGGAAAGGAGAGAGGAATGAGAGCAGAGTATTTCTGCCCTCTCTTAATTTCACCTTCCTCTAATCTCTGCTTATCAACAGCTGTTGATTGAGGAGTTGATATACTGTTCGTGTGCTTTCTTGTGCTTGCTGAGCTTTGATTGATCCTTACTTACCCTTCCTTCTCCCTCTTCTTTGAGATGTCAAGTTATTTAACAGGATACATCCCTGAGGGGATTGGGGTGTGCAGGATGAACATAATGTGGTGTACATAATATGGAACAAGCCTATGCCTACTGATCTATGAGTTAGTCTTACCTAACAAATACATAACTTGAAAGGCATTATCTGTCTTAGAAAAAGTTTGATGAAAGTCCAACCTTCCCTCACTCTCATCCCTGTTTCACCCTGTCCCCTTCTTATGCTATGTTTTTGTGCTCCCAAGCAATATCCCTGTGACTTCTTCCTGATTCTCTGTCTGTTCCAGACTCTGGCAAGGTTAACTGTGGGCCAGAGAGTATTGTCTATAGCATGGTAACCACTGAGCTCAGTGATGTGCCTATTAAGAAAGAGGGAGACAACTCAAAGGCAGGATCCACAATGTAATAATGGAAAGGGAAGTGGTTTTGGAGTTCTTCAGAACTGGGTCAGAATCCTGGTGGCACTATTTACACAGACAAGTAAGTCTTTTAAACTTGAATTTCAGTTTTCTCATCTTTAAAATGCAACTAGTAACACCCACTGCAAGGGACTTCTGGATATACTAAGTAAACTAATGCACATGAAATGACTGGTTCTTTATAGATAGATGATCAGTCTCAGGGTCAGTTTCCTTCCCTCTACTTCTCAGTTTCATTCCTTCTATCTTCCCAGGCCCTCTTTCATCCCATATCTGACACATAGACAAAACAATTAGTAACTGTTGACTGAATGAACTAGTGTGAATATGCTGATAAGTAGGCTCTGTTTGCAAAATGTGTATGGTGAAATCCCCTTTGTGACTAGCCCCAATTCTTGTTGTGTTTAGGGACTTAGGCTCCAAAATTCTCCAGATGGACAGCAAGAGAGATAGGGGTGAGATGAGCGCTTTTGTTGTTTTTTATGTGGGTCAGTGTATATAACTACACATCAAGTATATTTTTGCATAGGGTAGATTTATACTAATTTTCTGTTTCTAGGAGTTTCTCACATTATAGTCTTACGTGCTTACTAGAAAGGCCCTATTAAATAGTATAGTCTCTGTCAACTTCTCCATCCCATTTCCTGCCATCTTGCCTCCCTTCCCATATTCCAACACCTTCTAAATTATATTTTAAATAATTCAAAGTACTCCTACTTTTTCAGTGTTCTGTGTGAGTCATTCCTTCATTAAATTCATCCTTCTCTCAATCCTTTCACCCACACTATAGATGAACTAATCCTTTACTCAATGGTTACTTCTGGGAAGGCTTTCCTAAAATCACCTCTCCCCTTTTCATGGTTCTCTGGCCTTTTCCCTTTTTGCTCACCATGTTTATAATTTTACTGTCTGCTAGTTTAGTTGCTGTCTTCCTCTCTCAATGCTCATCCTCATGAGAGCAGAGGGGACATCTCTTCTGCTTTCTTCTGTGTTCTTGTAGTTCACCACATTTCTTGGCACATAGTAGGTGTTTTAAAATTTGTCTTGAAGGAATGAGTAAGGAGATAAAGGTACTTCACTAATTCATATTTTTTCTCCTCTTCAGGTAATACTACTCTCAGTAAGAAATGGTTTGATATATTTCCCACAGGGTCATTTTATATAATTTGGGAAACCTGAAGATGACTATTTCTATCTGAGTTTTTAGTGTCTAATATTGTTGAAAGCCAGTCTCTTGTAATAAAATACAACTGAACTTCCAGTGGGCAAATAGAGGAGCAAGAGGAAAAAACAACCTTTTTTTTAAATAATTTTTTTATAAACATATAATTTATTATTAGCCCCAGGGGTACAGGTCTGTGAATCACCAGGTTTACAAACATCACAGCGCTCACCATAGCACATACCCTCCCCAGTGTACATAACCCCACCACCGTCTCCCTCCCCCAGCAACCCTGTTTGTTTTGTGAGATTAAGGGTCTCTTATGGTTTGTCTCCCTCCCGATCCCGTCTTGTTTCATTTTTCCTTCCCTACCCCCAAGCCCCCCACGTTGCATCTCCACTTCCTCATATCAGGGAGATCATATGATACTTGTCTTTCTCCAATTGACTTATTTCACTAAGCGTGATACCCTCTAGTTCCACCCATGTCATGGCAAATGGCAAGATTTCATTTCTTTTGATGACTGCATAGTATTCCATTGTATATATATACCACTTCTTCTTATCAATTCATCTGTTGATGGACATCTAGGTTCTTTCCATAGTTTGGCTATTGTGGACATTGCTGCTATAGACATTTGGGTGCACGTGCCCCTTCAGATCACTACATTTGTATCTTTAGGGTGAATATCCAGTAGTGCAATTGCTGGGTAGTAGGGTAGCTCTATTTTCAACTTTTTGAGGAACCTCCATGCTGTTTTCCAGAATGGTTACACCAGCTTGCATTCCCACCAACAGTGTAGGAAGGTTCCCCTTTCTCTGCATCCTCCCCAGCATCTGTCATTTCCTGACTTGTTAATTTTAGCCATTCTGACTGGTGTGAGGTAGTATCTCATTGTGGTTTTGATTTGTATTTCCCTGATGGTGAGTGATATGGAGCACTTTTTCATGTGTCTGTTGGCCACCTGGATGTCTTCTTTGCAGAAAAGTTTGTTCATGTCCTCTGCCCATTTCTTGATTGGATTATTTGTTCTTTGAGTGATGAGTTTGATAAGCTCTTTATAGCTTTTGGATACTAGCCCTTTATCTTATATGTCATTTGCAAATATCTTTTCCCATTCTGTCAGTTGTCTTTTGGTTTTGTTAACTGTTTCCTTTGCTGTGCAAAAGCTTTTGATCTTGATGAGGTCCCAATAGTTCATTTTTGCCCTTGCTCCCTTGCATTTGGCAAAGTTTCGAGGAAGAAGTTGCTGTGGCTGAGGTCGAAGAGGTTGCTGCATGTGTTCTCCTCAAGGATTTTGATAGATTCCTTTCTCACATTGAGGTCCTTCATCCATTTTGAGTCTATTTTCGTGTGTGGTTTGAGGAAATTGTCCAATTTCATTTTTCTGCAGGTGGCTGTCCAATTTTCCCAATACCATTTGTTGAAGAGACTGTCTTTTTTCCATTGGACATTCTTTCCTGCTTTGTCAAAGATTCGTTGACCATAGAGTTGAGGGTCTATTTTTGGGCTCTCTATTCTCTTCCATTGATCTATGTTTCTGTTTTTGTGCTGGTACCATACTGTCTTGAAGATGACAGCTTTGTAATAGAGCTTGAAGTCTGGAATTGTGATGCCACCAACGTTGGCTTTCTTTTTCAACATTCCTCTGGCTATTCGAGGTCTTTCCTGGTTCCATATAAATTTTAGGATTATTTGTTCCATTTCTTTGAAAAAAAAAATGGGTGGGATTTTGATAGGGATTGCATTAAATGTGTAGATTGCTTTAGGTAGCATAGACATTTTCACAATATTTGTTCTTCCAATCCAGGAGCATGAACATTTTTCCATTTCTTTGTGTCTTCCTCAATTTCTTTCATGAGTACCTTATAGTTTTCTGAGTATAGATTCTTTGCCTCTTTGGTTAGGTTTATTCCTAGGTACCTTATAGTTTTGGGTGCAATTGTAAATGGGATTGACTCCTTAATTTCTCTTTCTTCTGTCTTGTTGGTGGTGTAAAGAAATGCAATTGATTTCTGTCCATTGATTTTATATCCTGACACATGGTTGAATTCCTGTACAAGTTATAGCAGATTTGGAGTGGAGTCTTTTGGGTTTTCCACATATAGTATCATATCATCTGCAAAGAGTGAAAGTTTGACTTCTTTGCCAATTTGGATGCCTTTAATTTCTTTTTGTTGTCTGATTGCTGAAGCTAGAATTTCTAGTACTATGTTAAATAGCAGTGGTGATAATGGACATCCCTGCTGTGTTCCTGACCTTAGTGGAAAAGCTCTCAGTATTTCTCCATTGAGAATGATATTTGCCATAGGTTTTTCATAGATGGCTTTATTGAGGTATATTGAGGTATGTGCCCTCTATCCCTACACTTTGAAGAGTTTTGATCAGGAAGGGATGCTGTACTTTGTGAAATGCTTTTTCAGCATCTAAAGAGAGGATCATATGGTTATTGTTCTTTCTTTTATTAATGTATTGTGTCACATTGATTTGTGGATGTTGAACCAACCTTGCAGTCCTGGAATAAATCCCACTTGGTCATGGTGAATAATCCTTTTAATGTACTGTTGGATCCTATTCTCAACCTTTTGGTGAGAATTTTCGCAACTGTGTTCATCAAGGATATTGGTCTGTAATTCTCTTTTTTGATGGGATCCTTGTCTGGTTTTAGGATCAATGTGATGCTGGCCTCATAAAATGAGTTTGGAAGTTTTCCTTCCATTTCTATTTTTTGGAACAATTTCAGGAGAATAGGAATTAATTCTTCTTTAAATGTTTGGTAGAATTCCCCTGGGAAGCCATCAGGCCCTGGTCTTTTGTTTGTTTGGAGATTTTTGATGATTGTTTCAACCTCCTTACTGGTTATGGGTCTGCTCAGGTTTTCTATTTCTTCCTGGTTCAGTTGTGATAGTTTATATGTCTCTAGGAATGCATCCATTTCTTCCAGATTGTCAAATTTGTTGGCGCATAGTTGCTTATAATATGTTCTTATAATTGTTTATATTTCTTTGGTGTTGGTTGTGATCTCTCCTCTTTCATCCATGATTTATTTCATTCATTTATTTATTTCATTCATTTATTTATTTGAGTCCTTTCTTTTTTCTTTTGGATAAGTCTGGCCAGGGGTTTATCAATCTTATTAATTCTTTCAAAGAACCAGCTCCTAGTTTTGTTGATTTGTTCTATTGGTTTTTGTTTGTTTGTTTGTTTGTTTTTTGTTTCTATTTCATTGATTTCTGCTCTGATCTTTATGATTTCTCTTCTCCTGCTGGAGAAGGCTTTCTTTGCTCTTCTTTCTCCAGCTCCTTTAGGTATAGGGTTAGGTTGTGTATTTGAGACCTTTCTTGTTTCTTGAGAAAGGCTTGTATCGCTATATATTTTCCTCTCAGGACTGCCTTTGCTGTGTCCCACAGATTTGGAACCATTGTGTTTTCATTATCATTTGTTTCCATGAATTTTTTCAATTCTTCTTTAATTTCCTGGTTGACCCATTCATTCTTTAGAAGGATGCTCTTTAGTCTCCATGTATTTAGGTTCTTTCCAAGTTTCTTCTTGTGATTGAGTTCTAGTTTCAGAGCACTGTGGTCTGAAAATATGCGGGATCCCAATCTTTTGATACCAGTTGAGACCTGATTTATGACCCAGGATGTGATCTATTCTGGAGAATGTTCCATGTGCACTAAAGAAGAATGTGTATTCTGTTGCTTTGGGATGGAATGTTCTGAATACATCTGATGTCCATCTGGTCTAGTGTTTCATTTAAGGCCTTTATTTTCTTATTGATCTTTTGCTTGGATGATCTGTCCATTTCATTGAGGGGAGTGTTAAAGTCCCCTACTATTATTGTATTATTGTTGATGTGTTTCTTTGATTTTGTTATTAATTGGTTTATATAGTTGGCTGCTCCCATGTTAGGGGCATAGATATTTAAAATTGTTAGATCTTCTTGTTGGACAGAACTTTTGAGTATGATATAGTGTCCTTCCTTATCTCTTATTATAGTCTTTAGCCTAAAATCTAATTGATCTGATATAAGGATTGCCACCCTACTTTCTTTTGATGTCCATTAGCATGGTAAAATTATTTCCACACCTTCACTTTAAATCTGGAGGTGTCTTCAGGTCTAAAATGAGTTTCTTGTAGACAGCATATTGATGGGTTTTGTTTTTTTATCCATTCTGATACCCAGTGTCTTTTGATTGGGGCATTTAGCCCATTTACATTCAGAGTAACTATTGAGAGATATGAATTTAGTGCCATTGTATTTCCTGTGACTGTTACTGTATATTGTCTCTGTTCCTTTCTGATCTACTACTTTTAGGCTCTCTCTTTGCTTAGAGGACCCCTTTCAATATTTCCTGTAGAGGTGGTTTGGTGTTTGCAAATTCTTTCAGTTTTTGTTTGTTCTGGAAGCTTTTTATCTCTCCTTCTATTTTCAATGATACCCTACTGGATAAAGTATTCTTGGCTGCATGTTTTTCTCATTTAGTGCTCTGAATATATCATGACAGTTCTTTCTGGCCTGCCAGGTCTCTATGGATAAGTCTGCTGCCAATCTAATATTTTTATCATTGTATGTTACGGACTTCTTTTCCTGGGCTGCTTTCAGGATTTTCTCTTTGTTGCTAAGACTTGTAAATTTTACTATTGGGTGACGGGGTGTGGTCCTGTTCTTATTGATTTTGAGGGGGGTTCTCTGCGCCTCCTGGATTTTGATGCTTGTTCCCTTTACCATATTAGGGAAATTCTCTACAATAATTCTGTCCAATATACCTTCTGCTCTCCTCTCTCTTTCTTCTTCTCCTGGAATCCCAATTATTCTAATGTTTTGTCTTATGGTATCACTTATCTCTCGAATGTCCCCTCGTGGTCTAGTAGTTGTTTGTCTCTCTTTTGATCAGCTTCTTTATTCTCTGTCATTTGGTCTTCTATATCACTAATTCCCTCTTCTGCCTCATTGATCCTAGCAGTAAGAGCCTCCACATTTTATTGCACCTCATTAATAGCTTTTTTTTTATTTCAACTTATTTAGATTTTAGTTCTTTTATTTCTCCAGAAAGGGCTTTTATTTCTCCAGACAAGTTTCTCTAATATCTTCCATACCTTTTTCAAGCCCAGCTAGTACTTTGAGAATTGTCATTCTGAACTCTAGATCTGACATATTACCAATGTCCATATTGATTAGGTCCCTAGCCTTCAGTATTGCCTCTTGTTCTTTTTTTTTTTTTTTTTGGTGAGTTTTT
>PISX010034559.1:0-13858 GCA_004024625.1 Mellivora capensis
GTATTATGCCTCCATCAGAAAGGATGAATACCAGACTTTTGTAGCAACATGGACGGGACTGGAAGAGATTATGCTGAGTGAAATAACTCAAGCAGAGAGAGTCAATTATCATATGGTTTCACTTATTTGTGGAGCATAACAAATAACACGGAGGACATGGGGAGATGGAGAGGAGAAGGGAGTTGAGGGAAATTGGGGGAGGAGATGAACCATGAGAGACTATGGACTCTGAAAAACAACCTGAGGGTTTTGAAGGGGCGGGGGGTGGGAGGTTGGGGGAGCCAGGTGGTGGGTATTGTGGAGGGCACGCATTGCTTGGAGCACTGGGTGTGGTGTAAAACTATGAACTCTGTTACGCTGAAAAGAAATTAAAAAAAAAAATAAACGGTTAGAACAATTATGCTAAAAAAAAAAAAGAAATCTGTATCTTGATTCAGCCCTTTAACAGCAAATATTTTTAAATTTTTATTTCAAAATAATCTAGTCCTTCTACTTACATTTCTCAGACAGCATGGAGACACAGTTTACCACAAGAAATGTTTTATCATGGTTTTCTTATCTTACCCACTTTCCCTCCACTGTAGACAACCAGTTGGTACATTTCTACTCTTTTTTTTTTAAAATCATGTGTGTGTATGCATGTATGTGTGTGGTTTTTGTTTGCATTGATTTATATAAATTGTTCCATATATGCATTTATCTGTATCTTGCTTTTGCCACTTAGAATATATTACAGAGGGGTGCCTGGGTGGCTCAGTGGGTTAAAGCCTCTGCCTTCAGCTCAGGTCATGACTCCAGGGTCCTGGGATGGAGCCCTGCATTGGGCTCTCTGCTCAGCAGGGAGCCTGCTTCCTCCTCTCTCTCTGCCTGCCTCTCTGCCTACTTGTGATCTCTGTCTGTCAAATAAATAGATGGAATATATATATATATATATATATATATATATATATATATATATATAACAGAAATATTTCCAGGTAACAGGTATAGTTATAAGTTATAGTATGAAGATATTCTAATTTATCAAACTATTCCCCTTTGATAGCTTTCAATTTATTTCTAGGTTTTGTTGTTGTACTGTTTTATTTGGCCCCCAAAGACCTTGATGCCATAAACTCCCTTGCTATGTTAGTAACATTTTGATCTTATAAGATAAATTTCCAGGAATCAGATTACTGGATTGATATTTATATCTACTTTCAATTTTGGTAGTATTACTAGACTTTTTTTCCCAGAAGCTGTAATTTTCTTCTTATTATCACAGTCAGTATAGGACCATGTATGTCCCTGTATATTCTGTTAGGTATGGGTGTTAGTATTTTTATATCTTACCAATGTCAGTGGTAAAGTGATATCCTGTAATTGTTTTAATTTTCATTTTACTATTTACTGAAGCTCAACCCTTTCCTAATCTATGAATTTTCTTTTAAGCATTGTTGCCTATGTTTTCTTGTTTCTCATTCCTAGACAGTGTAAGGACTCTTTGAATATTCTAGGCACAAATCCATCTGTTACACAGGTTTAAATATTTTTCCAATGATCACTCTTCTAATTTTTTTTGTTAATTGTGTGTTTTGTCATACAAAAATTCCATTTTTAAAATGCAGTCAAATATGCCTTATCTTTACCATTATAGCCTCTAAGTTTCCTGTTTTGCTTCAAAGGTTTCCTTGATCCTTAACTGTTATCTTATTTTTAAAGGGAGCTTATTCAGAGGTAAGGTCTCTTTTTCTCTTCTCTATTTAGGAAGCTCTACAGTAAATGAACAAGTCAATAGTACTTTGATTTCTCAGTTACTATTTGAATATTTATAGATGTTCTCAATGTGCTAAGAACTCTGGTGGATAAAAGGGCAAGTCAGATGAAAAACAAAGCTTCAGAGAACTTAGAGTTAAGGAGGCATAAAGAAAATAGAAAGTAAGACTGGAAGTGACAAGTACCACAAGAGAGAATTAGATAAATCACTGTTCTCTCAGAAAGAATCTCTCCCTCACTCCCATCTCAGTGACCTGGTTGGTTGTGGCAGGAACAATCAATTGTAATTTGTTGTGAAATATTCCTGCAGCTGTGGAAAAAGTCACTTTATAATATGAAGCTGGTATTACAAATCTATTGTATTATTTTTTATTCCATTGAATATCAGTAAGCCTCTATATTTATAAACTTTCTCTCTCTCTCTCTCTCTCTCACACACACACACACACACATACCAGATGGTTAATTCCAAGTTACATATTTCCTTGTAGTTTTTACCATTTAATACCTAATGGGTCAAAAGATGACTGTTTTATATTGAATATGTATTGAAAACACACGGAGATTTCAGTCACAAAAGTTTACGAAGCAACACAAACATTCATTTATAATTTTAAGATGTGTTCTTTGTTTTATATACACCACATGCCAAATTCTCTAAATACATTATTTTATTCATTCCTCAGAGGAGATCTATGAGAGGTTTTGCTACCCCCATTTAATATTATAAAACTGAAGTCAAGAGTAACTTGTCCATGGTCGGCCTCCTGGGCGGTTCAGTAGGTTAAACGTCTGCCTTTGACTCAGATAATGATCCCAGGGTCCTGGGATGGAGCCTGCACTGGGCAGGGGGCGGTCCTTGCCCAGCGGGGAGCCTGCCTCTCTCTCTGTTCCTCTCCCCTGTTCCTGTTTGTGCTCTTTCACTTGCTCTCTTCTCTCTCACTTTCAAATAAATAAATAATAAATGCTTTAAAAAAAAAGTAACTTGTCCATAGGTCATGTAGCACATAAATGGGGCAGCTAGATCTGGGATGCAGACCCAAACCACTGACATTGTGTCCTGTGTTTTTAGGCACATCAGTGTACATTTGGTCACGAGCTGCCCAAACCATAGTGTATACAGAAGAGTACTCCAGTTTTGGTCATTTCATCCTTCATCCTTTATTCTCCTTTTAGGAAAAGAACTAAATTTCAAAAATATCTATTAAATCATAGCTGTGTATGTCTTATAGTTGTGCAACATTGCTTGTCCATTCAATTTTCCAAATAACACTAGGAAAGACATAACACTTATTTATATTATCTTCCTCTAGAGAAATGAGGCCCATTATTTAGCCTTTTCAGTAGTGTGTTTTCCTGTAGCTTAAAATCAGAATTTCTCCTTCATATCTACTATGTAATATGAAATACCAATCACAGATGAGTCCCAGTAAATTTTGAGTCTCGTTGCATATTTGTTGGATATTATAAGCATTGTGTATATCTCTCTAATCTCAGAAATCCTTGTATGTTTTTCTACTATGTCTATTTCACAGTGAGTAACAGCATGACAACTTTTTAGGTAAAAAAACAAATGTCTAGGGTGAAATTAAGTTGAATCTAGAAAAATTCCTTGCAGTGTTCTCAAGTCTTTATTTGCAAAATTTGGTTCAGTAGATAAGTGATTAAAGGGGTAATATTTGTATTTGCCTTTCCTGGAATATGCTCCATTGAGGTAGAAGGAGTGAGCAGCTACTTAGTACCAGAAATCTCACTCTTAAAGTTCCCATTCTCATTTAAAAGAAATTAAGCATCCTTAGTTCTCTGATGAAAGCAAATACCATCTCTGTGAAGGTAAACTAGTTATTATCTACTGTTGAAATTTCAACATGAATTTGATTATTTTGCTTTGCAGCACTATGAGAGAAGGACCTTGAACAAACATACACAAAAGTGGTTAGGTTTTAAGGATAACCAAGGGCAAACTCTAATCTTAAAACATGATTTTCTTCTCTGGGTTAAAGGTGGAGATTCCATGAGTTGGGATAAAGGGACAGGAAGGGAAAATGGGACACAACCACACCTCAAACCTCTGCCAACTGCCCAACTGCACATGCAGCTGGGCCTCAGTGCCTTTGCTTCACCCTCTTATGCTGTCTTCTAGATTATTTTATGTTTACTAGATAACTAGGCAATAATTCACTGGCAACCTTCATCAGCTTTAATAATGATAGGCTATTTATTTATTCAGGAAACTCTTATTTAACAGTTTTTATATAGCAAAAACTAAGGGAATAGAAATGAGTCATTATTCTCAGGTTGCTTAGAGCTCCTGGAAAAGAAACACTGTATTTCTGCCTTTGGCAGTAGCAGTAGCCATGGAATCTTGGAGTATTTCAAAAAACAATCCAGGAATCAAAACTGAATTATTTTGGAATAGCAGATAAATTCTAACAGTTTTTGATATATATTCTACAGGGTACTAAGCATCTAGAATTCATGGGAGAAAACTAAAATGGTAAACAATTAAGTGAATGCCTCTTTCTGCATTTTCAAGAAAATGATGACTGCAAGTAGGTAACACCAGAGAAAGGCAAACATTTCAGGCAATTTGCTTCTGAAAACATTGTGAGCTGCTGCTATGGTCAGCAGCCATGTTAAAAACCAGTTTCCAAATATGTATGATTGACAAAAAATGCAATTTTAATTTCATTTGAAAGTTGTGCTTATTTTGACACTGCCAGAATCCCTATTGCCATGGAGTTAAGCGATTGAAAAAAACAGCTCATAAATGACATTTTGCTGAAATTTTTCTAACGGGATTTTAATCCCCAGTGAATTTTCCTGCCAGGTGTTATACACATTTATTTTGAACAGATGTTCTGTGGCCTGCTCTTCTCAAATGTCACAGTTACTCTGGGCATCCTTTCCTAAATGCATTTTCTCTCTGGCCTGGGCCTCCCAGCTGGGAAGTGTTAGAGAATGGGTTCAAATCTATGTTTAGAAAGATTCTGAAGTCTTTTCACTTCAGCCTAGTGGATTTTCCAGATGATATCAATCACCTCTTTCCTTGCTCTTGGTTAAGTTAATTCTAGGTTCTTTCTGTCCTCTCTAATGTAGGGTAATGCATCATTTTCAGGATCATTTTAAGCATCAGGTGATTGAAAATATATGTATACATGCACACACATGTACAAATACATACATGCACTAATTTAGAGCTAACATATAATAACACTCAATACATTCAGGATTTTCAGATATTTCCTGGAATACAATTTGGGTTGTCTGGCAGTATTTTTTGAAGTGATAGTCCCCTCTATTTCAGGGATATTGGAAGGGATCCGTGGAGCAAGTTAGCTTGTTGATTACCGCTTCTCATTATGGAGAGGGTAATGTCTCCCCAGGACACATAAAGAGTTCGATAGATAAGGAATATCTTGGTATAGGTCAGTAAAATTCTGTTTCCAAGGGCTTGCCCAGTGTTATCATATTTTTTATCTCTTGTACTTGGGTGGGGGAAGTTTCCATTTCTGTAATTGTATTAAGGGAAACATTTCTTGAAAAGGAATACCTAGGGGCACCTGGGTGGCTCAGTGGGCTAAGCCTCTGCCTTTGGCTAAGGTCATGATCTCAGGGTCCTGGGATTGAGCCCCGCATCTGGCTCTCTGCTCAGTGGGGAGCCTGCTTCCCCCCCTCTCTCTGCCTGCTGCTCTGCCTACTTGTGATCTCTCTCTCTGTGTCAAATAAATAAATAAAATCTTAAAAAAAAAAAAAAAGGAATACCTAACCAATTTGTGTCATTCATATAACATCTTTTTACCCTGGTCAGAATTTGTAAAAACTTTCTGCATTGCCTATCCTTCTCCAAAAACTTCCATTACTAGCTTTGCACTTAGTTATTCTCAAAAGATCCGTGAGAACCAGGCTGGCTTTTTTTAAGTTTTTACTTAAATTTCAGTTAACATACAGTATAACATTAATTTCAGGTGCACACTATAGAGATTCAGCATTTCCTTACAACACCCAGTGCTCATCACAAGTGACCTTCTTAATCCTCCTCACCTGTTTAATCCGTCCTCCCACCCACTTCTGGTAACCATCAGTTCTCTGTATTTAAGAGTCCATTTCTTGCTTTGCCCCCACCTCTCTCTCTCTCTCACTTTTTGTTACTTCGCTCATTTGTTTTTATTCCTAAATTCCACACATGAATGAAATCATATGTTATTTATATTTCTCTGACTTATTTCACTTACCATAATACTTTCTAGGTCCATCCATGTTTTTGCAAATGGCAAGATTTCATTCTTTTTTAGGGCTGGAGTGATATTCCATTTCATATGTATACACACACACACATAAATATACGTACACACCACATCTTCCTTATACCTTCATCAGTAGATGGACATTTAGGTTGTGTCCATAATTTGGTTATTGTAGATAATACTACCATAAACATATCAATGTATCCCTTTGAATTAATATTTTTGTAGAAATCACGTTTTCTTTTTTGTTGTTGTTGTTTTTGTTTTGGAGATAGAAGTGGGGGAGGGGGCAGAGGGAAAGAGAGAATCTTAAGTAGGCTCCACACCCACATGGAGCCTAAAGGAAGGGCCCCATCCTACAACCCCAAGATCATGATCTGAGATGAAATCAAAGTCAGACAGTCCACTGCCTGAGCCATCCAGGCACCCCGAGAATCAAGTTTTAAAAAGAATGATCAAAGGCCATTAGGTGAGTCATTACACAGGTTTTGATAAGTAGGCTCCTGAAGCTTTACCAAAACTGATAATGCAGAATGATCTTGGTAAAATACCAGTTAAGAAAGAGAGGTTTTTATTTGGGATGACTTATGCATGTAAGAAAGAATGTGAATACCTATTTGTCACTATTACTATATTGCAAAATTCTGTGCTTCTATTTAGATATGATTAAAATTTGACATTTCTGGTAAATAAGTAAAATTATTTTGCAACTTAATCACAAGCCATAGTTCTACAATTCAGAGAACTCAATTTTACCTTTCCAGGGTTAAAATATGGAACAAAAATTTCAGTATTAGTAAAAGTTATATCACATTTGATATATCAATTCAGTAGCATTTTTGTTCAGTCAGTGTGGAATGAAGATTTTTCTATTTCTAGGAAATTTACTGTTTTATACGTCAGCCTAAATTGTGACTGAGGCAATAGTGTCAGTTGATTTCAGGCTCATGTGGAGGTAATTTAGCTTCTAATAAAATGTCAGCTTGACTGGCAAAAACCAGTTCACACTCAAAGCAGAAAGATTAATTCTTGGTGCCAATGGTTCTTGTTTAGCAGTATGGATAGTGAAATCTCAAGAGATGATTAAAATATTCTTTGTATTCAGTATCTTCATATGTTGAATAAAAGCCATCTCCTGATTAGGTATGGATTAACTCCAGAAGTACAGTTTGTCTCTACAGATGCTACTTGTTAGGAGCAAGAGTTTTGGAGTCAAATACTAACTCCTTCTTAACCATCTGACCTTTAGACAGTTCAGAGATCTCAATACCTACTATAGAGAACTGTGAAGAATAAATGAGGTCAGGCTTGTAAGGCACTTAGAATAGTGCATTAAAAACTCAGTAGGTGTCAGATATATTATGATGGAATTAATTTTAGGGCTCATTCATGTTTCTAGTTTCTACAAGTGCTGACTGCTGATAAATGTTACCTGAAAATAAAAAGATATGTGTGTGGTGGTGATGGAGTGAGAAGGCCAATTCTGTGAGCCCAGTGAACACATAGGGTCCCAGAATAATCCAATTTTTGATAATATTTCTTTAGGGTTTTTTTTCTTAATCTGATAGCCAGGTAGCTTACCATGTTAGGAAACCTAATTTATTTCTTAAACTTACTTCAACTGAGTTAGCACCAGCAAATATGATGTTTTTCCTGAAGACTCCTTTATCCAAGTCCATAGCCCTGAATAGTATTGGAATCTCCAGCAGATGCCTTAATTTTAAGACCTACATAGGTACAGTATTTGTGTCACTCTGGGTGTCTGGTCGCCCTTCTATGACCTTGAACTGTAAAATGTTCAGAGCTCAGATCTCCCCCTTTCCTAATATTTCCCTACCAGTAGCTAAGCAGTTTTTCGGAAAGTTTATTGAATTATAAAGTTTAAGTTGAAACACTACTGGAAGCAGAGGAAATGAAACTGAAGAGAAACAGGGAGAACACTTAATTTATCGTATCACAGTCGATAAATTCTGCAAGAGGTCAGGTGGTTAAATTAACGTTTTCTTCTCTCTCTTGCCTGTGCAATAAAATAGAATTACATATATCTTTGTATAGGTTTTAGCACTTAATATATTAAACAGACTCACTAACCTGTCTCTTTGGGCAAACAAAATGCATCTCCTCCAGGTTTGGATATCTCTAAGTACTGGAGAGTACAGGTGATCTGTTCTTGGAATCAGTTAAATAGCTCACTGATATGGCTGGTCTTTAGAGGAAACCATCCCTTTAAGTGAGACTGCCCCATCATTTTTTATCTAAAAGTTTCTTTTTAGAAAAAAAAAAAAAGTTTTCATTCTTATATATAGAGAAAAGCCAACTGGATTTTATCAGCAAACTGAATAATAAAGATGCTGAAAATAAATAATAACCAGACTTCTGTGAATTTTTAAAATTCCTATTTACATCAAAAAGCATCTAGTAGTTTGTCACTAAACTGTCCAACTTAAAAAGGAAACTTAAAAAGGAAACTGGGTGGCTCAGTGGGTTAAGCCTCTCCCTTCAGCTCAGGTCATGATTCCAGGGTCCTGGGATCGAGCCCCGAATCATACTCTCTGCTCAGCAGGGAGCCTGCTTCCTCCTCTCTTTCTGCTTGCCTCTCTGCCTACTTGTGATCTCTGTCTGTCAAATAAATAAAAAAAAAAAAAAGGAAACTCTGCTATTATAAACAGGAATCTTTATATTTTTACTAATGGGTAAATGAAAGTCAAATAATATTTTGTATTGGAAAGACTTTTTTTTTTTTTTTTTTTTTGCCTCTTGGGGGCCCAAACCCACACACTCCGTAAAGAGTGTCATTTTGGCACTTACGGAAGGTGAAGGAAGTAAAGGATATTTTCTTCCTTTATGCAGGCGGGCAACTGCTGCCCTCAGATCTTCTTTCTGCTACCTTCGCAGTTTCAGAGAATCATCTGAACATTGTACTAGTTAGGCAGAATGATTTTTATTGTCCTTGACTAGGCAGCTCTTTCTCTATTCTGGAGTAGTTTGGTTGTGCACATGTACCCAGTTCTTCCTTAGAAACAGCTGTGTTAAGCACGGACATAAAGGTGAGAGAATTGCTTTGAGCACTATAAAAATGTTAGAAGTGAACAAATTTGTTTAAAGTGAGACCTGCAGGGGGTGCCTGGGTGGCTCAGTTGGTTGGGTGTCTGCCTTAGGCTCAGGTCATGATCTCAAGGTCCTGGGATTGAGGCCCACGTTGGGCCCCTCCTCTGCTCAATGGAAAATCTGCTTCTCCCTCTCCTTCTTCTTTTCCTCCCTGCTTGTGTTGTCTCTATCTCCCTTTCTCTTTCTCTCAAGTAAATAAAGTCTTTTAAAAAAAAAAAAAAGTAAGACTGGAAAAAAACATAGGGAGGATAAGCTTCTTGATATGGGTCTTGGCAACTGTTTTGTTTTGTTATTTAATTTGACATGAATAGCAAGAAAAAACAAAAACAATAGAACCAAATCAAATTCTAGAGCTTTTGTACAGTGAAGAAATCCATCAACAACATGAAAAGACAGGCTATGGAATGAGACAGAATATTTGCAAGTATCAATAAGATGCAACGACTAATACAGCACAATAGCAAAAAACCCTCAGACAATTAAAAATGGACAAAGGACCTGAGTGAGTAGATCTTTTTTTTTTTCTTCTTTTTTCCAAAGAAGGCATACAGATGGCTAGTAGATAGATGAAAAGGAGTTGGGTATCACTAGTCACTAGGGAAATGCACATCAAAACCACAATACCGCCTCATACCTCTTAGGCTGTTGATTATCAGATAAAGATTTGAGAACAAATGCTGGTGGTGGTTATGGGGAAGAAAGGGGACCATTTTACACTGTGGGAATGTAAAGAGGTATGATCACTGCAGAAAAACAGTATGGAGGTTCCTCAAAGTTAAAAATACAACTACCATATAATCTAGCAGTCCTACTTGTGGGTATATGTTGGCAGGAAATGAAACACTATCTTGAATAGATATCTACAATCCCATGTCCTTTGCAGTATTATTCACAATAGCCAAGATATAGAAACAATCTTAAGTGTCTACTGATGGATGAATATATAAGGACAATGTGATACACACACATGCATACACACGCACAGTGGGATAGATATTATTTGGCCGTAATAAGAAGAAAATGATGCCATTTGGGACAACATGGAAGCTAGAGGGCATCATGCTAAGTGAAATAAGTCAGAGAAAGAGAAATACTGTCTGATTTCATCTATATGTAAAATCTAAAAGAGCTGAACTCATAAAAACGGAGGCTAGAATGTTGGTTTCCAGGAGCTGGAAAGTGGGGGAAATGAACAGATGTTGGTCAAAGTGTAAAAACATCCGATTGTAAGAGAAGTAAGTTCTGGGGTTCTAATGTGCAACATGGTGACTGTTGCTGATAACACTGTATTGTATCACTGATATTTGAGAAGAGTGTAGAACTTAAGTGTTCTCACTCCCCACAAAGTTAAATATGTGAGGTAGCAGATGTATTAATTAGTTCAGTAGTGAGAATCTCTTCACAATGTCTATGTAAATCAAATCATCGTGTTGTACATGGAAGGTACATGAGGTGGAAGGGAGGTGGAAATGACTGCTACCCATGCTCTGACAGATGGTTCGTTCAGGGCAAGGCTGTTGATACTGAAAAGGCATATTTACACATCACAGCACTTTCAATATGGTCTAAGTATAAGGTCCTTCGGAGCTGTTGATGGTGGCAGGACATGTGGTTGGAAAACAAGTAAGGTGAAGGTAAAGGGCCTTGAGTGTCAGGGGAAGCTGCATATATATTTTTGTTATAAACAATATGGAGCCAAAACCATTTTCTAAGTAGGACAGTAACTGAGTCAAGTTTAATTTTAGGTCTCCAGCTCAAGTGCTGACAAGGAAAGTGAAGTGGAACAGTGAAAAAGCGGTTGTAAACATCCAGGAAACAGACTCTAAGAGTTGGGTTTTTTTGTTTGTTTGTTTGTTTGTTTTGTTTTTTTATCTAAGCTATTATTCCTAAAGTACTCTCTACTAATGGAAAACTCTCTTTTCTTTCTAACATCTTAAAAACCTTAAGAATAAGTAAGTAGTACCTAGCCTACATATGTTTGTGATGAATTACCAAAATCAGTCATAATTTTTCACCAAGAAAATGAGGAAGAAAAACAGAAAAGAGAAAGTGGAAAGGGAAAAATTAAGAGAGATAGAGAGGCAGAATAAAAAGGAGTGAGAGGGGCTCCTGGGTGGCTCAGTGGGTTAAAGCCTCTGCCTTCGGCTCAGGTCATGATCTCAGGGTCTGGAATCAAGCCCTGCATTGGGCTCTCTGCTTTGCAGGGAGCCTGCTTCCCCCTCTCTCTCTGCCTGCCTCTCTGGCCTACTCTTTCTCTGTCAAATAAATAAAATCTTAAATAAATAAATAAATAAATAAAAGGAGTGAGAAAAAACAAAAGGAAGGGAAAAGAAGGATGGCTGGGCTGAAAGGAAGATGGGAGAGAAAGGAAGTGAAAGAAGAAAGAGGATATGGGAATCATGAATCTGGCTCTTTAGCATCTGTGTAATGTCAATGTTTCATCCTTACAAATAATTTCTTTGGATGAAAACATTTTCTGCTCTTAAAATAGAATTGTTCCATATAAGATACCACGCCACAGCCTATAATCATCTTTAGATACAGTGGGCCTACATATTTTTTTTTCTTCTCAACAGCAACTGTTGGGGTTAATGTAGAGCATGAACTCAGCCATAGTATGGGACTTGCTACGATGTAACACAGCAGTTGCTGGGGGCGAGGGACGAGCGTGGACCTTTGGAATGCTGAGACCTGCTGACCACTCTGTGGTTGGAATGCCCCAGAGAGTCGCCTTCTGGAAGCTTTCTCAGCCCAAACCGCCTCCCTGGGATCTAAGAGATGTATGCATTGTCCCTTAGGCTATGTTTAGCCGAACTCCTGGGACAACAGATTAGCATATAATATCTTTCCGCTGAACAGATCCTCCCAGTTTCAGTAAGACCCTTAGTCACACATCAGTGCTTGAGAAACAGAGATAAGGATTTGTGATTATCCTGAAGGACCAATAAAGCAGGAGCAAAGGAGAGCAAAGGGCCTTCCTCTCTGAGCATTGACCCCCTTGTCTTCTCTCTTTCACAGCAAAATGTGGAGTAATCTTTCATCTGGGGGTACAGGGGTTGCTGGCCCAATCCGGCAAACAACAGCAACAGCAGCGGTAGTAAAACTACCTCCTTCCTTTCTCCCCCACGAATAGTTTAAGTGGGACCTCTCTGTATGTAGTGGGTGAGAGTTCCACAGCTCTGTCTGAAGTGGGGATGAAAAGCCTGGAGGCCCTTCCTATTGATTTCACTCCCATTTTGCACAGCAGCCCTTGAGGTAACCGTGGACCCCTTGTTTTGAGAAGCATTGGTAACAAACCTCCTCCTTCATGGGGATGACTCTATGGTCAAGTTTCGACCACGACTTTAGGTACAGATGAGGCAGGATGTGAGGGCTGACCAACTGAGGGAAGTTCACTGGCAGAGTGGCTCAGAAAGGTTCCTACAAGAAAACGAGGGCTTTCTGCTTCGTGATGTTTGTTTTAGGACTTTGCAGTTTTGCAGAGCTTGACTCTGGGTTTGTGCTCAGGTGAGAAGTAGTTACTGAATGTCTCTTGAGGGCAGAACAGTGGTCTAGCCTCAGCTTTTATTCTTACCATCTGAAAACAAGACATCTTGCACTTCACTCTTGCCAAAAAATGTCCCCCTTAAAATATCTGATGATAATTATCAATAAGACTGGTGAAGACCAGGGGCACCTGGGTGGCTCAGTGGGTTAAGCCTCTGCCTTTGGCTCAGGTCATGATCCCAGAGTCCTGGCATGGAGCCCCACACTGGGCTCTCTGCTCATTGGGAAACCTGTTTCCCCCACCCCCTCTGCCTGCTTCTCCCGTACTTGTGATCTCTCGTTCTGTCAAATTAATTAATTAATTAAAGAGAAAAAGACTGGTGAAGACCAGAGCAAATGAAATGATTATATTTAAAGTGCTGAACAATCTTTTATGCCTCTCTTCAGTGTTTAGGTGTATAACTACCTGTCTAGGTGCGTATTTTTTGTAATTTTAGTTAGTTTTTTTGTTTGATCGTTTGTTTGTTTTAATCATGCAGTGGATTTTCTCTTAAAGCAAACAAATACCTTTGATGATGAGCCAGAACCACAAATTACTGAGACAGCATGGCAGAGTTTTGATTTTCGCCTTTGTTGTTTTTGATCTTTTATTTAACAAAATCACATGCTGGCATTCAACGTCAAATTAATTTTTAACGTTTATTCTTCCAGGAGTTTTCTTCTCTTTTCCCCCTCTCGCTCTCTGAAATTTTGTTTCCTGAAATGTAAAATTCGTGGTGTCATGGTTTATTTCAATGTCCATATTCCACCATGTACTTCTGGGAGACTCAAATGCTCGTTGTAGATAGTTGATTAACATATGTCTTTGATGTACTGATAAAAGTACGTTTTCTCTGGTGCCTTAAATAGCTCTATGGAAGGCTAAAATATCTCTGAAGCCTTAGCCCCTTCCTGATACCAACTTAGGCATCTAGAAAGAAGCCTTTTTATCCGTCTGGAGCATTTAGTTGGAGGTGACAGAAATTTAAATAAAAAAAGAAGGGCCATCTGTACCCCAATGTTGATAGCAGCAATGGCCACGGTCGCCAAACTGTGGAAAGAACCAAGATGCCCTTCAACAGACGAATGGATAAGGAAGATGTGGTCCATATACACTATGGAGTATTATGCCTCCATCAGAAAGGATGAATACCCGACTTTTGTAGCAACATGGACGGGACTGGAAGAGATTATGCTGAGTGAAATAAGTCAAGCAGAGAGAG
>PISX010034560.1:0-13870 GCA_004024625.1 Mellivora capensis
CTAAAATTAAAAAATAATGAAAATACCAAATCCTGACAAGGAGGTGGAGATTGTGGATCTCTCAGACATTTCTGGGAAATACAGAATGGTGAAGCCTCTCTGGAAAATAACTTTGCACTCTCATAAAATAAAACATATGCTTACTATAAGGGACCCTCATCAGCATTTATCTCAGAGTGATAAAAACATGTTCACACACAAACTTGCACACAAATGTTCACAGTAACCTTACTTGTGATAACAAAACCTCGAAACAACCCAAATGTCCTTGGAACCATGACTAAAAGTACATCTTTTAGACTAAAGTACATCTGTACACTGGGACACTATTTGGTAATAAAAAGGAATGAGCAATTGATACATACTACAGCTTGAATGAATCACTGAATCATTCAGCTTTATGCTGAATTTAAAAAGCCAGTCTTAGACGATTACATTACATACTGCATGATCCCATTTATGTAACTTTAAGGAGGTGACCAAAGTATGGAGATGTAAATATATATATATATATATATATATATATATATATATATATATATATATATACACACACACACACACACACACACACATATATACACACACACATATATATATATACATATATATATATTTCTCGGAAACAGGGATGGGGAAGCTATGCAGGTAATATGACTATAAAGAGGTAGGGTGAGAGAGTTGCTTTGTGGGGATAAAACAGCTCAGAATGTGCTTATGGTAGTGGTTACATGAATCTATATTTGAGATAAAAATGCATAGAATTATACACACACACACAAGAACATACATAAAAGAGTACAGGTAAATCTGGTGACATCTGCTTAAGATCTCTAGTCTAGTTAACCATATAATGTCAATTTCCTGGCTTTGTTATCATACTATAGTCATCCAAGATGTTTCTATTGGGGGAAGATAGAAGAGTACTAGGACACTGTATGATTTTTGTAACTTTCTGTGAGGCTATAATTATTAAAAAATAATGTTTTCTCTTTTAAGGATTTTATTTCTAAGTAATATCTATACTCTACACAACCTTAAGATCAAGATTCTAATCCTTTATTGACTAAGCCAGCCAGCATCCTCAAAATAAAATAAAATTTTTTGGAAGAAAATCTAGAAGCTAATTACTAGATAATCAAGAATCTATAAAGTATACCAAGATCCTCTGAGTCAAGTCAAGATCCTCTGTCTCATAAAGAAGTGATACCTTCTCTGAAACTCCAGAGAAAAGATTGCTCTTCATGTAAGCTCCATCAGCTTTTGCTGAAGCAAAGCCTTCTGAGTTGGTCCAAAGTCTACCTGCAGGAAATAGGAACTTCCTACTTACCAATCCTACTATTAGTAAGAGTCACTGGCAATAGACCTTGAAGGCTAGAAGAAGAGAAAGGCAGGACCTGGAGATGTGTGAGTGGGGATCTGGCTGTGTAAGTGTATGTGCATGTGTATGTGTGTGTGTTCATGCATGAATATGTAGAGGTTATGGGGGAGGGAGTTGCTGAGAAAGAAGCTACCAGTTACTTATTATTTTTTAAGATTTTATTTATTTATTCGACAGAGAGAGATCACAGTAGACAGAGAGGCAGGCAGAGAGAGAGAGAGAGAGAGGGAACCAGGCTCCCTGCTGAGCAGAGAGCTCAATGCGGGACTCGATCCCAGAACCCTGAGATCATGACCTGAGCTGAAGGCAGCAGCTTAACCCACTGAGCTACCCAGGTGCCCTACCAGTTATTTATTTTCTTCAGGGTTGTCTCCAGATAGATAATGGCTGGACTGATTCAAGATTACAAATTCAGTCCCTTGGGGCTGATTTAGTTCTCTTACAAAGCTATGAATATTCTCTAACCCCTGCCCTGGGAGGCTGGGAATAGAATTAGAGTGGATCCATACTAGTCCCTTGATAACCCACAGTACAGGTGTGTGATCTACTATCATAGGGGAAATTCCTGGTGAAATGGAAAATTGGGCTTCTGAGTCATATAGGACTAGACTTGAATTCTGGCCTTAACACTCATTAGCTATGGGGCCAGGAGCACTTGATTTAACTTCTTTGGGCCACAGCATTATACCACTTAATATCAGTTCATAGTTTTTTAACACTTTCTATATGTAAGGCACTATGTGAAGCACTTACCTACTTCATAATGTTCTTGTTTTTTAAAAGACTTTATTTATTTATTTGACACACAGAGAGAGCACAAGCAAGGGGAGCAATGGAGGGAAAGAGGGGAGCAATGGAGGGAAAGAGAGAAGCAGATTCCCCACTAACCAGGGAGCCCAATGCAGGGTACAAGTTCTATTGCAGGACCCTGAGATAATGACCTGAGCTGAAAGCAGATGCTTAACTGACTGAGCCACCCAGGTGACCCCTTATAACTTTCTTGAATAATTTAAATGAGGTTATAAATCTTAAATTGCCTGGTAGAATACACATATCAAGAAAGCAATTGATAAAGTCTTTACTTAAATATTATCTCTATTACTACAGGAACCAAGATGAAAAAAAAAAAAGCACACTTCTTGTTTGAGATTGGTACTTTCTCTGAAAATAGATTTTCAAATGCTGATTTTCAAATGGTGAAATAAGCCCAACTAACACCAAAAGTCATTAAATGTGCTCTGTACTGGACAGTAGTCATGATCCCCAAAAATTTCAGCACAAAGAATCCGTGCATTTGCTGGCACATGTATTGAGGTTAGATTTCTCCTTAAGATACTCAAAGGAGTAAGTGGTTCTCTTAGTGTTAGCAACTTAAAAAACAGAGCTATTCCCATTCATCTAACTATGCAATGATGTATCAAAGCAAATACAAAGAATATAGTTAAGTAAAAATGAAAGGAACATCAATGAGATGTAGGCCTGAAATAAGTTAAATTACATAAATAAGGGTTTGGCTGAATTGTGGAGTAAAATGCCAAATAAGATCTGATGCTGATGCATTATCTATGACATAGGAGAAGGGTTGATTTGGAGGAATTTTGTAAAAGATGGCTGTTAATTTAGGACTTTAATCCTCCTCAGACTTTCTAAATATGAATCCAGGCTATACTGACTTCTGCATGCTAATGTTTTGTCCTTGCTTTTAGCTTGGGAGCTGGAGTGTGCCTTCAAACATTGAGGGTGGTGGTGTGTTGGTGAAGGTGATGGTTATGGTGATGGTCGTGGTGCTGGTGATGGTGGTGATAATAGTGATGGTGATGGTGGTAGTACCATATATGTGTGTTTTTATTAGTTATAACCAGCACCTTAGACTGAGACAAATGACATGCCTAACTCTCATTAAAAGGGCCCCAGTAGACAACTACAAAATACCAATGTAAACAGACAAAATTCAGAGATTTTCAAGGTCTTCTTCAAATATTCTCTCCCTTCCCCCACCTCTTTCATCTTCTTCCCTGGGGCTCAATGAAATCTTTGGGTTTCCAAGTTTAATTTTGCCTTATAGTTTTGTGAAATTCAACATATGTTTTCAGAGGTCGTTTGCAGCCACCTTGACTTGGGCCTGACTGTTTCTCCATCTGAAGGGAAATAAGATAAATGCATAATTACATAAGGACCCCCATTTTCCACTTTGCCCCATGTCACTTTATTCTGTGGAGGTACGGACATGGTTTTTTGGGAGAACATTTGAAATCAAACACATCTGTTTGAATTCATTTTGTACATAGAAGTTCCAAACCCTAAGTAAAATGGAAAAACTAATTTTTTGTGTGGTTTTCAAAGCAAGTAAAATGGCCCAAATTACTTACATTTCTTAATCCTTAGTGGGACCACTAGGTTGTTGATGTTCCATGGGAGTCTTTTCCAAATCAGTTACTTCCATAATTTGGTCTTCTAATTTTCCTCAGCTTTTCCTTCAGCATTCTTGTTGGGTCTGAAATGTCTGGATACATCTTATGTCTCTGATCTCAACTAAATCTATTGTCGAGTGGCTTCCCAATTTGTTTTTTAAGTTATATTTTAGACCCATTAGCCCAAAGAGAAAACACCTGGAAATCAAACAAGTCTTAGAAATTCATTGAGGGGGACAGGGAAGGAAATTCATTGAGAAGCTCCAAAAAAAAAATTCAAATGAGCTTTATTCCTTAGCTGAGGTTTAATTTACCAAAGTTAATTCTCAAAAAAAAAAAATGTATTCCAACTGTTCAGAGTGCAAGTACACTGAGTTCTACATATCAAATGCTTGAAAGAAACTTTGAATTACAACTTCTTTTCCCTTTCCACTTTTCAGAAAGACCAAACAAACAAATTAACAAAAACTCAGAGGAAAATAATGTATGCTGGGATTTTGTAAGGGGAATTAGGAAGAAAAAAAAAAACCCTTTCAGGGAATTTTCTAACATCCATACATGATAAGCCCAATCTCTTGTACCTTCTATTGTTCTATTCATAGAGCTTTATAAAGAGAGATACTGCTCAGAACAAGAACTGCCAAGGAATTACAAAAATCTTCAAACAGGAAAACAAAAGTCTACTGCTGTGTAACAAATCAGCTTCATTGTCGGGATAGAAAGATCCTTTTCTTTGTGGGGCTGGCTCTGCATACTGCTAAACTCTCATCTGCTCTTGGGTCTAGTCCTGAGATGATTACTGAACAGCTCTATTTTGGTACTGCAAACTCAGGCTGTTTTAAGTTGAAATCATTACCTCCTAAAGTACCACTCTTCTTTAGTTTTGCAAGTAACAAAAATGCATTAAAAGTGGATTAAGAAAAATGGGTTACCATAAGGATACAAAAGAAATCTTGTAAAACCCAAGGACAAGAAGTATGGTTGAGCCCCATGAAGGATAAGAACACAGAAATGGAAAGCATCTAAAACCAGGGCAGTCCTTCTGCCCTTTTCCATTTTTCTCTCTGGCAACCCATAGTTCTCTTGTCCCTGCTTCTCTTAATTTCTCTGTCTCTCCCTTTCTCTTTTTCTTTATCTCTCTCTCTCTCTTCCATCTTTCTGTTTCTCAATGCAAAAGAATAGTTGATCCTCCATTCCCAAAATTTTATATTCTCCCAGTTTAAGTTCTCCCTGAGGCTATTAAGTGACTCCAGTTTCAACTCTCAATATTTAGGAGGGAAAAATCTTACTGAATAGCTCAGTTATGAAGCTAAATATATACATATTTATATAAGATAGATGGGTGGATGGATAGATAGATAGATGTAGGAGATAATGTATATATCTTTATATAAGATATATATATATTTATTTATATATAGATCATATATCTATATCTATCCTAAGGTGCCATTTCCTTGACACTATAGGCAGTATAATATAGTGGTTGAAGCACTTACTATTTGTATTACCCTGATCAAGTCACTTACCTCCTGTGTTTTAGTTTCTTTGTCTATAAAATAGTACAATAATAGTGCATATCACATAAAATTGCTATGAGGATTAAGTGAAATGATGCATATAAGAAATTAGTCACAGTCTAAGCACAGAATATGCCCTAATAAAATGTTATTTATTGCTATTATTCTATGATTATTTTGAGTCAATTGTTTGGCAGTTGCCTGAACACACTTTCTCAAGGAAACATTATATGTGGTTGTTGGAGTCCCATTCTTTCCAGTCAGCCAAAGCTTTAAAAGTCCAATACCCCCAGGTCCCACAAGCCCATTAAAAATTATGCTTTGTTACATCAATATTTCATCTAGCTCAGTGTTCCACCTGTATAACTGCATAACAATATAGTACCAATACATTCCTTTAAATTCTCCTCTAGTTTATTTTCTAGAAGATTCCAGATATTTCGAATGTACTCACCAACATGCCTCTTCTGCTTGTTGAATCAAACTCCTGATTTGATGGCTACACACTGTAAATCTATCTGTGGTCATAAGAAAAAACCTTGTCATTACAGTTCTATGGACACATACCCTCATAAAGAACACTTCTGCCTTATCAAGAATGACAGCTGTTTAAGTCCCCACATTACCAATGCTCACCCAATCCCAGACGTATAATGACTCTGACATCACCTCAGTGCTTACTACTTCAGAGTCACATGGGTTTTCACATATACATGAAGAGAATGTATCTAATGATTACATACAGGCTTTAGAATCAAATTGTCCAGTTAGCCTCCTTTCCATCACAAACTAGCTGTGTGACACAGATCCTCACAGAGATGTGGTAAAAATTAAATAAGATAATGTATTTAAGGCCTTGGAGATTTCTAGTTCCTAGAAATAACAAAATAGTTTATACTAGACTAACTTTCCTGCCAGCATCAATTATAAACTTCAAACAAAAGATAAACTACAACCATTTGGAGGCACTAGAGAGGGAACAATATAGGCAAAAACTGGAGAAGATTAAACTCTTGGAAAAGAAAAAAAAATTAAAAAGACAAGATGAGATCCACATTTATCCAATTTTTTTTTCCATCTGGACACTACTTCACAGTCTACATGGGGAGTAGATCTCAAGGAAAGGCCACAGTCTTATTGAGTTAAAAAACCAGAGATCATAGTTTGAAACTGCCACAGTGGCTAAAAATTAAGGGGGTACAAAATCCCATAAAGGAAAGATTTGCATGGGGTATTAACTTCCTGTCAGAATAAAACTCTAAATGTTTATAAGAAATAATCCAATCTAGATTTCTATACCATGCCATTCGCAATGTCCAGTATACAATCAAAATTTTGTAGAGATTAAAAGAAATAGAAAAATGTAATCCACAGTCAAGAGAAAAAACATTCAACAAAGCAGATTTGCAAATGACCTAAAGTTATCAAATAATAGATACATTAAGAAATTTGCGGAAAAAAGATGGATATACAGATCAAGTTCTTTTACTGGAGCACAAGCTCAAACAAATGCTATTAGTTCATCTTGTTAGAATAAAAAATGTAGTTAAAATAAAATTCCACTACTTTTTTTTTTTTCTTTCTTGAAACCTCTGCTTCCCGTGTGAGGCAGTTGTAGGCCATTTTAACTTCATTGACCATTAAGTTCTGTTGATTCTGCCTATTAGATATCTCTCAACTGTCCTCTCCTCTTTACCTGCATACTTCGACCCCCCCTCCTTCCTGGTCTGTTGGGAGGGCTTCCGCACTGACCACCCATCCTTCTGACTCACTCCTCTTCCACAAGACCACCAGTGTGAGTTTTATAAAATACCCATCCAACATGGCACCCTCATTCCCATAAGATGAAGTCTAAACTCCTTAGCAGGGTGATCTAGACCCTGCCGAGCTATCTAGCCATATCTATCTACCTCTACTCTTGGCTTACATTCTTTATTGCAAGCATGTTAAATTATAGTACTTAAAATTCCCTGAACATGTTTTTCTGTTCTAAGTGTCTGTGCCTTTATACACACTATCCCCTGTTCTGGATCCTTCTTTCTCCATCCCTAAAATCCACCTAATAAAAATCTCTTCTTCTCCTTCTCCTTCTTCTTCTTATTATTTCCGAATTTGTATTAACCTCTTTAGTCCAAATACACAGATCAATGACCATTAATATGTTGTTTTTTCTTTTTTTATTAAAAGAATTATTTATTTATTTTCAGTATTCCAGAATTCATTGTTTATGCACCACACCCAGTACTCCATGTAATACATGCCCTCCACAATACCCACCACCAGACTCCCCAACCTCCCATTCCCCTCCCCTCCAAAACCCTTGGTTTGTTTCTCAGAGTCCATAGCCTCTCATGGTTCGTCTTCCCCTCCAATTTCCTCCAACTCCCTTCTCCTCTCCATCTTCCCATGTCCTCCATATTATTCCTTATGCTCCACAAATAAGCAAAACCATATGATAATTGACTCTCTCTGCTTGACTTATTTCACTTATTTCACACTTTCAGCATAATCTCTTCCAGTCCCGTCCATGTTGATACAAAAGTTGGGTATTCATCCTTTCTGATGGAGGCATAATACTCCATAGTATATATGGGCCATATCTTCCTTATCCATTTGTCTGTTGAAGGGCATCTTGGTTCTTTCCACAGTTTGGCAACTGTGGCCATTACTGCTATGAACATTGGGGTACAGATGGCCTTTCTTTTCACTACATCTGTATTTTGGGGGTAAATACCCAATAGTGCAATTGTGGGGTCATAGGGTAGCTCTGTTTTTAATTTCTTAAGGAATCTGCACACTGTTTTCCAAAGTGGCTTCACCAACTTGTATTCCCACCAACAGTGTAAGAGGATTTCTCTTTATCCACATCCTTTCCAGCACATGGTGTTTACTGTCCTGTTGATTTTGGCCATTCTAACTGGTGTAAGGTGGTATCTGGTGTAATGTGGTTTTGATTTGAATCTCCCTGATGGCTAGTGATGATGAAGATTTTTTTATGTGTCTGTTAGCCATTTGTATGTCTTCTTTGGAGAAGTGTCTGTTCATGTCTTCTGCCCATTTTTTGATATGGTTATCTGTTTCATGTGTGTTGAGTTTGAGGAGTTCTTTATAGATCTTGGATATCAGCCCTTTGTCTGTAGTGTCATTTGCGAATATCTTCTCCCATTCTGCGCGTTGCCTCTTTGTTTTGTTGACTGTTTCTCTTGCTGTGCAGAAGCTTTTGATCTTGATAAAGTTCATTTTTGCTTTTGTTTCCTTTGTCTTTGATGACATATCTTGAAAGAAGTTGCTGTGGCCGATGTCGAAGAGGTTACTGCCTATGTTCTCCTCTAGGATTCTGATGGATTCCTGCCTCACGTTGAGGTCTTTTATCCATAAAAATCCCTTCTTAATGTACACATCGACTTCTTGAAGCCCTATGACACATCATTCAATACAATTACATAAAATACTTTAAAGGTAACATTTCTGAGATGTTTCAGCCTGGTGCAATATTTAATGGTATCATAACAGAGTAGCAAATATTGTTGCTTTCCCCCCAAAATTTGGTCCTCCTTTTCTTCCTTATTAAAAGACAGATTCAGCTTAGTTTTCCCACATTCCCTGTGCTTGGAAGTAGCTAGGCCCCAGCTCCATGGGGGAAAGCCAATATTGGTCTAAATCATGATTTAAGCATGGACTTTGATGAATTCTGGCCAATACAGAGTGAATAGAAATCTGCAGAGATGTTTCTAGGAAATATTTCTTCAATTCTTAAAGGGGAACACACAAGGAAGAAATGATTCTTTTCCTTCAACTGAATATTATCTTCTATTGAATTTATCCTTGATAAGAATAAACCACAACTTGATAAGAAGACAATGGAGATGATAGAACCAGAAATTGAAAGACAGTTGGGTCCTTGACAATATTATTGAGTTGTAAATTTAACCAACTCTGGAATTGACTTACATCTAGACATATTGGTGCAAGATATGACAAGTTTCCTTATCATTTGTGTTTTGAATTTATTGTTACTTGCTGTCCAAATTGAATCATATGCTTGTGTAAACTATTATCCTGGCCAGAGATGGGAATGTGTTGATTAATTTATTCTAAACTTTATGCCCCATCCCCTGGATTCTCATGGGAACTAATTTTATACAAAATTCTTGGATGCATGAGGTGAAATAACAGGAAAATCAAGTATTTGTTAAGAAAATAATGGTAGATGTTGGGGAAGAAACGCAGTGTCTTCTACAGGGCATGAAGAACTGGTAAATAGGATTCATCTACTTTATACAAATGTTGGTATCTTATGTTTTCATTATCATTCAACTTAATATATTTTCTAACTCTCTTGTGGCTTTTTTTATGGATGTATAGATCATTTAGAATAGTGTTTGTTACCTTCTAAATATTTGGGGATTTTCTAGCTATCATACTATTCTTATTTTCTAAATTAAGTCTCTATGATGTCAATCTTTTAAAATTTATTGCAACATGTTTTATGGCATATGGTATATTAAGTGAATCTTTCATTTGCATTTTTAAAATGTGTATTATTGGCTGTAGCATTTTATATAAAACATTACAATTAGGTGAGGGTGACTAATAGTATTATTAAAGTCTTCTATATCCCTACTCACATTTTTGTCTAACTTGTTCTGTAAATTACTGAAAGAGTGGAGTTAAAATGTCCAACATTTCTCTATTTATTTCTATTATTTTTTGCTTCAAGTATGATGAGGATTTATTATTAGATGCTCAGTAGGATTTTTTGTCTCGATGAATAAACCCGTTTATAATAATAATGTTTCTCTATATTTCTGGTAATTCTTCTTGTTTTGAAATCTACATTGTCTGGTATTAATATAACCACACCAGCTTCCTTATTGGCATTGTGTATTTTTTCCATCATTTTATGTTCGAATGTGTCCTTGTATATAAAATGTGTCCCTTATAAAGAGCATGTAATTGGTACTTGCTTCTTTATTTTATTTTACTTATTTATGACAGAGAGAGTGTGTGCACTTGTGTGCACTGGCATGCACGTGTATGGGGGAGGAAGGGCAAGGGAGAAGGTTAGGCAGACTCCCCGCTGAGTTCAGAACATGATAGGGGCTTGATTCCAGGACACTGGAATCATGACTGGCAGAGATGACCATAACATCATGGGACTCATGGGATTTGGGACAAAACTCTTAACAAAACTGTGAAGTTTAACTTCCAATGTCTTTAATGTCCTCTTCCTGTTTTGTGGCATTCCCTGGGAGCACCTATATAACCAGCCAATTACTACTTTTTGAGTATTTATTCTGTGTTATCTTATAAAAGAGAACTTACCATACAGCAGCAGTATTTCAAGTCAGGAGATATCTGCAGTATAGTATCTGCAGTATCTGAAGATATTGGTACAGTATCTGTAAAGATGGGTAGCTCCAAAATTCCTCCTACCCCTGAATGTACATGCTATTACATCCATCAAGAGGTGTAGTCTATTTCCTGTCCTCTGGCATTATAACTTGTTATGACCAATAAAATGTGACAGAAATGGTACATGAGTTCTGAAGCCTAGACCTTCAGAGGTCTTACTTTCTTGGATTTCTGAGCTATTGTGTTAAGAAATATGACAAATTTGCTGGAGAGATCACATAGAGAGACAAAGTCCCAGCCAGTCCCCAAGCTGTTCCAGCTGTTTCACCAGAGGTATTAGCCATGGAGGTGAGACTAACTTGGAACATTCAACACAGCCAATCCTCCAGATGACTGTTACTTGTGAATAACCCCAGGTGAGACCAACAAAAGTACTGTCCAGCTTAGCCAGGACCATATTTCAGAATTGTAAGTAAATAGTGATTATCTTAAGCTACTAAATTTGGGGTAGTTTATCATACTACTGATAAATAACTTTTCCTTTCAAAAGATAGCATTAAGAAACTGAAAATATAAGACACAGGCTGGTAGAAAAGAATTGAAAATCATATATATAATAAGAGACTTCTACCTAGAATATATAAAGAATTCTTACAACTCAATAGTAAGAAAATGAACAATACAATTTTAAAATAGGCAAAATATTTCAGTAAATATTTTACTAAAGAAGAACTATAAGTAGATCATAAACCCATGAAATGATCTGGCCCCAATAAATGTCTATAATTTTATTTTTTAATTTTTTTTACTTATTTTATTTTTTTATTATGTTCAGTTAGGTACTATATAGTACATAATTAGTTGATGCAGTGTTCAATGTTTCATTAGTTAAGTATAACACCCAGTGCTCATCACAGCACGTGCCCTCCTTGATATCCATCACCCTGTTACCCCTGTCTCCCATCCTTCTCCCCTCCAAAACCCCTAGATTATTTCTTGGGGTCCATAGTCTCTCATGATTCATCTCCCTCTCTGATTTCTTCCCGTTCAGATTTCCCACCTTTCCCCTATGATCCTCTGTACTATTGCTTATGCTCTACATATGAGTGAAACCATATGATAATTGTCTTTCTTGTTTGTAAAATGTCTATAATTTTAAAAGGAGAGCCAATACCATAGTTCCATAATACAACTTAGATGAATCTCAAAAACTTATGCTGAGTGAAAGAAAAGTCCAGACAGAGTGATGCTGTTGGTATGAAATGTCTAGAAATGACAAACCTACAGAGTCAGAAAGATTACCCACAGTCTGGGGCTGGAGTAGGAGCTAGCACTGACTGTAGATGGGCACAAGGGGACTTTTTGGAGTGATGGAAATATTCCAAAACTGGATTATAGCGACAGCTGCTCAACTTTATAACTTTACCAAAATAAAACATTGGGTTGGGTGAATAATTGGGCCAATAATTCTGTTTTTAAAAAGGAAAAATAATAGTAAAGAGGAAAAAAAGAAACTCTAAACAATAGGTACATGAAGTTTCATGAGATACGCCATGTGAAAAGTGCACTGTGAAGTTTTAAGGTAGATGTGAGTTGTAGCAATAACAATGTTGTTGATACAGGATGTTTGATTTCAGAAAACAAATTTTTAAATGTACCAATTAAAGGTGATTTTGGCAACTAAAAGAAATTAATTTGACATAAAGAGGACATTAAAAACTTTTTTATGTTTTAATAGTTGTTAAATCCTATAACGTTTTAAAAAAAATCCCAAATCACCACCTAGTGTCATCTTAAAATGTTTTTAAGTTCATCTTGACTTCTCAGATTCCAGAGAGGATGAAAGAAGTGAGAGCCAACTAAGTCTGTTTTCCTGCTTTATGGTTTTAGAGTCCTTCATCCATCATCAGAAACAGATGGCTTCAAATATGTTGCTTTCCCTCCTCTTTGCATTTATTTCTATTTCCCAGATTTCTGCATTACTAATGTATTTGGTGTGTTTTTTATGCTTGTTACTCATTTTTATTTCCTGCTCAGCTAGTCTGGGGTCCAGTCTATTTGCAGAGAAAACTGATGAAGCTTCCTCTAGATGGTGGGCATTCAGGAAAGCAGGAGGATGCGGTGCAGGGCAAGGAAATGGCAGGAAGCAGGCAGTGAAATTCTCAAGCCCAATTCCCAGCCCCTTTTCTGGGGTCTGGCTTTTACCTTTCCCTGGGAAATTTATTTTTTTACCTAGAATCTTCTCAGTTATCCTACTTAGAGACACTCAAGGATGAGTGACAGAGGGACTTCACTTGAATCCTTCACCTTCTCTCAAATGGAAAAAGCACCTAAGGACAAAGAAAAATTATTAGTGCCCATATATGACTTTTAAAATAAAATAGCAGGAAGCAAGATGGCGGAGAAGTAGCAGCTGAGACGACATCAGGTAGCAGGAGATCAGCTAGATAGCTTATCAAAACATTGCGAACACCTACAAATTCAAAGGGAGATCGAAGAGAGGAAGAACAGCAATTCTAGAAACAGGAAATTGACCACTTTCTGAAAGGTAGGACCGGTGGAGAAGTGAATCGCTTTCGAGCGACGGGAGGATAGACCGCGGGGGAGGGTCCGGCTCCCGGCAAGCGGCGGAGCAACAGAGCACTAAATCGGGACTTTTAAAAGTCTGCTCCATGGAGGGACATCGCTCCAGAGGCTAAACCGGGGTGAAGCCCACGCGGGGTCAGCGTAGCCCCAGGTCCCGCAGGGTCACAGAAGGGTGTCTGAGTCGCAGAGCTAGCAGGTATCGGAGCGGGAAGCTGGCTACAGATACAGAGCCTAAGAGTGAGCTCTCAGCTCGGGGTCGCAGGCTGGGTGAACCGGTCGCAGGCTGGGTGAGCTCAGAGCGCGGCCAGAGGCGAGGGATATGGGAGTAGCCGGGGCTTTTCTCTGAGGAGTGGAGCCCCGAATCTCAGCTCTTCCAGGCCGGAGACTAGGAGGCCGCCATTTTCATTCCCGTCCTCCAGACTCTACAGAAAGCGCTCAGGGAACAAAAGCTCCCGAAAGCGAAACCGAGCGGATTACTCAGCCCGGCCCCTGGTAAGGGCGGTGCAGCTCTGCCTCGGGCAAAGACACTTGAGAATCACTACAACAGGCCCCTCCCCCAGAAGATCAAAAGAAATCCAGCCAAGACCAAGTTCACTTAACAAGGAGAGCAGCGGAAC
>PISX010034561.1:0-13867 GCA_004024625.1 Mellivora capensis
GGCGGTGAGGGAGACGTTGCCCCTCTGTACACAGATGGTGTGCGGTACAGTCAGAAATAGCCGTCCTTTGGCCCCGTCAGTTTACCTCTGGAAAGAAAAAACGATCCCCTGGAGATGTGCACCGCGGCCCGTCAGTAAGGACAGTTTGGCAGAAACGGATGGACCCAGGGACGGGGTTATCTCGTAAGTTAGGGCCATCTACGCGGTGTTGTTTGTGCAGCTATTAATTTGATTATGAAACCTGCGTGGAAAGTTGACGAATGTTTATTATGTGTTGTTAAGTGGACAGCACCCCCCCCCCCGATGCAAATATGACGTACGTATTACACTTGCAGAGTGACAAGGACAGGACGAGGGCTGGAAGGAGGGCGAGACAAGCGAGAGCAGCTCTGTAAGGCTGGGGCTCGGGTGGCCTGGTTGTTACTGCTGTTTTCATTTTAAGCACCGGGGGGTGCCCCCCAAGCCTGATGGGGCCTGCATCCCAGGCTCCTTCCCACCCAGAGCCCCTTCCCTGGGTCAGTCTGGGCACCCAGTTCGTGGGTGTGGGCCCTGCTTGCCTTCTCCAACATGAGTGTGTGTCTGCACCCCCTGGATGGGCACAGCCAGGCCAGCAGTGTCCCGGGAGCCCCAGAAGCCCCTGTGCTCTCAGCGGCTGTGAGCCCTGCGGGTCCACCACCTCTACAGGACCGGACTGTCCACCCCCCACACCTGGACAGTTATTGCTGCCATTCCCAAAGTCACCAGCTCAGCCACGGGGCCAGAGCCCTCAGTCCCAGAGCCAGCAAGAAGCCTCAGGACCAACCCAGAGCCAAACTCAGTGCCCCCAAACCCCGGGCAGGGAGTCAGGAGCCAACCCCTGCAGCTGTTCTGTGGGTTAGGACCACCCCTGAGAGCCGGGGGCCATACCCTGAGAGGAGCACCAGGCCTCCCACCCCAGGGGCTGCCGGGTCTGGGACCCCCATGCCTCTACCATTCCAAGAGCTGCTGAAGTGCATGCACGGGTGCACGGGTGTGTGCCTGTGGGCATGCGTGTACTTGGGATTGTCTTCTCCTTCTCCCTCTCATGCCACAGGCATTTGCTGGTTGTCTCCCCTGTCCTGGCTCTGGGCAGTGGTATTTCCCCGATGCAGGACGGGGCAGGGGACGTGATGACTCAGGTTCAAGGTTCACGCACAGCTGCAAGCGTGCACATTCCGGGGCCTCCCGAGGGTCTGCAGCACCTGGTGGGGAGGTTGGAGTCTTCCAGATGGGCCCAGACCCCCTCCCCTGCCTTTAAGGCAGGCACCACACCTTCTCCTGCCTGGCAGATGCTTCTAGGTGGCCTGCATGGCTCCAGGGAGGGGCTCCCTCTGTCCTCACCCTATCTGGGAAGTCGCCCTGAGCTCTGCAGTTGGTCCCTCCCAGCAGCTCCTGCCCCCAGGCATTACCCTCATCACCTCCTGGTCAGGGTCCTCCCTGTCCTGGTCCTCTTATTCTGGAACCCTCCTGCGTTCCAGCCCTGGTCCTGAGCAGCCCACTGGCTGGGGGCCTCTGCATCTGGCACAGGTGGTGGGGGCGGACTGGCCATTCCTGGGGAGGATGAGGGCCTCGTTCAGTGACTGCCACTCCCTGGACCTGCGTCCTGTGCTGGGACCGGTGGGTGGCTCCTGCCCCCTCGTGCTCTGAGCACATGTCCCAGCGTCCTGGCAGCGTTGCCCCAGAAGTGCCAGGGAACCTGAGGCCCAGGGGAGCGGAACTGAAGGTCCCGGGCTTGAGACCGACTTCCTGGTCAGGACCCAGGACAGCGACGGTCTGAGCTCCAGGCTTGGGCCAGAGTGGACGTCGGGGTCTGGCCTCTGCCTGGAGACCCTCCACGGGCTCCTCTTCCTCGCACCCCTCCTCACATCTGCTCTTCCCCACTTGTCCATTTAAACACACGCACCCCCGTTCCTGACCTTTCTCCTCATTCATGTGCACATCCCGTGTTCCTCTTACCCACGGCCTTATTGAGGCGCGAGGCTCCGGACACATTGGAAGGGCACAGTGAGGTCAGCCTGAGGCGCACACGCCCACAAAGCCGTCAGCACACCTGGGACAGTGAACACACCCCTCACCCCAGAAGCTTCCTCCTGCCCCCTCCCCACCCCGAGCCGCCCACTGACCTGCTTTCTTTCACTGCAGACCACTTAGCGGTTCCTAGAGTTTTGTAAGCAGAATCCTGTTCCGTGTTCCCTCCGGCTTCCTCGGTCATGAACACTCTCCGTGTTGCCCCTGATAGGACTTCCCTCCTGTCGTATGGCCGAATCGTACGCCACGCCACGATGCCCACAGCTGGGCTCCCCATCCTCTGTGGAGGAACACTCGAGGCGTTTCCGTCCCGGGGTGATTACCAATGAACCTGCCGTGAATGTCGACTTGCAAGTCATTGCAAAGGCGGGTCCACGTTTTCCTTGGGGGCATACACACCGAGGGGGCGGGACAGTCGGATCTTATGGCGGGATGTGTTTAGCTCTCTTTTTAATTGAAATTTTTATTGAGATAATTACAGGCTCACATGCAGTTTTAAGAAATAACACACAGGGGCGCCTGGGTGGCTCAGTGGGTTAAGCCTCTGCCTTCGGCTCAGGTCATGATCTCAGGGTCCTGGGATCGAGCCCCACATCGGGCTCTCTGCTCAGCGGGGAGCCTGCTTCCTCCTCTCTCCCTGCCTGCCTCTCTGCCTACTTGTGATCTCTGTCAAATAAATAAATAAAATCTTAAAAAAAAAAAGAAAGAAGACACAGAGGTTCTGTGGGTCTTTACCCATTTTCCTCCAGTGGAAACATTTCGTAACATCACAATCGGGACACTGACATTGATACACCCACGCCTCTTACTCGGTTTCCCCAGGGTTCCTAATGTTACTACGTTACTAATGCGTGCGGACGTCTTCAGTTAGGGACAGCGGGTCACACTCACCGGCTCCCCCCGCTGTCCGTGGGAAAGACAATCCCGCCTGCCGGACTGTTCCAACCGCAGGCACCTCCCTCCCTCGTGCCCCCGCCCCATTCATAACCCCGTACAGCCTGTCCCCTTCTGCCCCGGCTCCCTCCCGCAGCCTGGAGCCCCAGAGAGCCTTCCAGGCGCTGTGTCTGTCCGTCCCCGGCTCCTGTTTATGGCTGAGCCGTATGCCGTGCTGTGGGCACGCCTGCCGTTCACCCGTCAAAGGACATCGGCTTGACCCCAGGTTTTGGCTCTGAGGAATCAAGCTTCCGTGAACAAGTCCGCAGTTTTCTGTGGACACAGCCTCCGTTTCTCTGGGACGCTGGTTAGTAAGAGCTGCACGTTTCCCTTTACAAGGCGCTGCCGCACTGTCTTCTAGAGTTGCTCCCCGCAGCGCATTCCCGTCTCCATCACCAGGTCCTTC
Organism: Mellivora capensis; assembly: GCA_004024625.1. Classification (NCBI taxonomy): domain Eukaryota; kingdom Metazoa; phylum Chordata; class Mammalia; order Carnivora; family Mustelidae; genus Mellivora; species Mellivora capensis. Next base: position 3,386 of record PISX010034561.1, read on the forward strand.
CCATTCTGATATGCCCCAGCTCACCGGTTTTCCTTTCCCAGCTCAGCCGCTTTCCGTGCTTTCTGGTGTCAACTCTTTTTAGAGCGGCTTGCGTAGTCTCGGGTCTCAGATTTTTTTCTTCCTTTTTTTGTTCCAAAAATATTATGATCTGGCATTTTAATTGAATTCCCTGATGCATGTCGAGTTAATTTTTGTATGAGGTGTGAAGTGACGGGCGAGCTTCAGTTTCCACCTGCGAACGTTCTTCCTCCACAGACGGTCCGTGCACCTCCGTCTAGCGTCAGTGGCCCACACTGCTGTGGGCTTGTTTCTGGGTCCTCTGTTCTGCTCCGTTGGTCTGTGTCTCCTCCCCCCGCGGATACCACGGTCGTGGGCTTTATCACTGAGGCAGTGGTTTCGACCAGGGATCTCACCCCCTCGGTTCCTCTCCACCAAGATTGTCTTAATCATGCTGGGGGCGGCGTGTCTGTGACTCTCCGAATAAATTTTAGAATAAGCTTGTCTACGCCCATAAAAAATCTTGCTGGTGTTATGACAGAAATTCCATTAAACCCGTACATCGATCTGGGGTTCATTTCACCAGGTTGGATCGTCCAACCCATGAACACAGCTGGTCTCTCCTGCCGATCCTGGGCACACCTGGGGATTTCATCCTCTTCGAGGTGGTTGTACATGGCCTTGTGTTTTTAATTTCGGTTCCGGCATATTCGTCATTAGCATACAGGACCAAAGTGGATTTGGGGGGAGTCGGTCCTGTATCCTAGAATGCGCCAACCTTGTGTACTCGCTGTAGGAGTGTTTTTGTTGACTTCTTGTGATATTACACGTAGATAATCTTGTCGTCTGCAAATAGAGACAGTTTATTTCTTCCTCTCCAACCCACAGGACTTTCATACGTGCACATATTTCCCGCCTAGTGCAGTAGCTGGAACGTACAGGACTATGTCAGACGAGCTTTGTTCCTACTCGTAGGGAGGAACATTCCATTTTTAACCATTAAATGTAATGTGAACTGTTGCTTGTTTTTGTAGCTGTGCTTTATCAACGAGGTAATTTCTTTCTATTGCGAACTTCCTGGTTTTTAAAAAAAATCGTGAATGACTGTTGGATTTTGTCAAGCGCTTTTTCTGCACCAATTGATAGGGTTTTTCTTTCGTTTATTGAGGCAGTGGATTACATCGATGGTTCTGAATGTTCAGCGAACCTTGCACATCTGGAATAAATCCCACTTGGTCGTGACACGGAATACCTGTTAGATTCTATTGAATTCTCCTTGATAATGTTTCGTTGAGAGTTTCTGCATCTTAATTCATGAGCGGTATTAGCCTCTGTGTTTTTCTTTCTTTGTACGCCGTCTGGCTTTTCTTTCAGGGAAATCCTGGCCTCATGAGGTGAGCTGGCAAGTGCTTCCTCCTTTTCTGTTTTCCAAAAAAGATCGTGGAAAATTGGAGTCAATCTTGTCCCCAGCTTTACTGATGTATAATCGATGAAAAATGTATATACTGGCCGGGAACAGCGTGGTGCTCTGCTGTATGTGCACGCTGTGAAATGCTCACCAGGTCAGGCCGTTAACATGTCCATCCCTGACGAAGTTGTTTCTGTGTGTGCCGGAACATTCTAGAACTTCTCTCCCGGTGCATTCCGAGTGTGCACTGTATCGGTGTTGGCCACAGTCACCGTGCTGCACGGCAGATTCACAGAACTCCGTCCTGCGTAACTGAAGCTTTGCCCCTTTTACCCAACACCCGCCCACTTACCCCTAGTCCCTGGCGGCCGCCCTTCCGCTCTCTGCTTCTGGAGTTGGCTTAGATTCCACACATAAGTGAGATCATGCTGGGCTGATGTCATTGGGCATAGTGCCCTGCAGGGTCTCTCCTTTTGTCCCAAATGGCAGGATGTCCATCTTTTTTAAGGCTGAGTGAGATTCCGTTGTGTGGACAGCCCACATTTTCTTTACCCGTTCATGGGTTGGTGGCACCGGCGGGTGACCCCACATCTTGCCTGTTGGGAGTCACGTTGAACTTGGAGTTACAGGTGCCCTCAAGATGCCACTCCTTCGGGCAAATACCCAGAAGTGGGGTTGCTGGGTCATAGGGCAGCACCAGCGGTGCACGGGGGTCCCGTTTGCTCCCTCGCCGACCCCTGCTCTCCTGCACTGCTGACTCTCGCCGTTCTGACGGGGTGAGGGGATGCCTCGTTGTGGGTTTGACCTTTATCTCCCCGATGCTGAGTGATGCTAGCATCTTTTCTTGCGTCTGTTGGCCATCTGGACGTCTTTTTCTGAAAAAGGTTATTATTATTATTATTATTATTATTATTATTTTTAATGTTTGGTAGAATTCTCCCACACAGCCATCCAGGCCTGGGGTTTTCTTTCAAGGGTACTTTTAATTATGAATTCAATTTCTTTCATGGTTATGGGGGTGTTTAGACTATGTCCTTAATCTTGGCTAAGTTTTGGTTAAGTTTTCTAGAAATTGGTCCCTTCCTTATTTGCTGTATTGGGAATCGTTCGTCCTCTTCTCTCCTTATGTTTTTAATGGCTACAAGCTCTGTAGAGATAATCCCTATTTAATTCCTTTTACTGGAGAACTCTGGCTCCTTCTTTTTTAATTTTTGTCAGTTTTGCCAGAGGTTTGTAAGTTTTACTGACTTTCATGCAAAGAACCAGATTTTTGTTTCATCGATTGTTTTCCCCTGTTTTCTTATGTTCACTTTCGTTGATTCCTACTCCAGTTTCTATAATTTCCTTCCTGCTTCCTGCTCCCTGCTCTGGGTTTAGTTTGCTCTTCTTCCCCAGTTTTTTGCAGGACGGACTTAGCTAACTGGTTGGAGACTGTCCTCATGTCTGGTGCATTTCACGCTGTAACATTTCCTCTCGGCACTGCTTTGAAATCGTGGCTTTGCTGGTTTTCGGCATGAGAAGTGACTCTGATCATGTGCTGGACGTGCCGTCCTTCATGCTGGGGGTGTGGGGCCCGGTTTCATTTCTCTATTTAGCAGGGAACCTCTGTTGCCTCTGCAGGCTTTTGTTCTGATGACAGCTTCACTGAAGGGCTTTGTGGTGTCCCTTTGCTCATCTCGGGTCTGCCCCAGGGCAGTGTCTCCAATGGGGGAGAGGCCTCTCTTCTCTCCACCTCACCCCCATTCTCTGTCCTCCCTTATTGCTTGTAGAAATGGAATTCCCTCTCAGACTGTGTCTGGCCACGTGGTCGCCCCATGGAAAGTGCACGTCTCTGGCATCCTAGTGCCCTCCTGCCCTGTCTTCCCCGCTTTCCCACTGCAGGCTCCACCTTGTGCGCCCGAGGGCTGAGACAGCGAGACAGTTGCGGAGACCCAGCGTTCTGACCGGTCCCGTGGTACAGAGCTGGCCGCAGACGGTGCACGGGGAGTGAGTCTGGGAGCAGACAACAGGCAGGCCAACCGTGGTGCCTTGTTGGCCACGGGAAGGCTTCCTTCTTTATCCTGATGTTTGAGAAGAAGCGGGTGATGGCACCACATTTGTGCGTTGTCGGGGTGGGTCTGGTTCTGCGTGAGGAAGGACTGGAGCTGATAAGAGTGTGGCCGGCAGGGGGTAGGGAGGGCAGAGCAGCAGCCGGAGTCCAGGGAGCAGCTGATGAAGACCCCCCCGCGCCCGCGGCTGGAGAGGGACCCCAGCGCACAGCGCAGCACGTTCGCCAGGACAGAAAGGAAGGCGAGGTCCTGAATGTGGTTCTGGGTTTGCTGAGTTGGTGGCACTTTGTGACATCAAGCAGACGGGGATGCACATGGTCAGGGCCCAGAAAGACTGGAGATGCTCCTGAGGGATTCATGACCCTAACGGGCAAGGCCCGGTGTCCCGCATGAACCCCACTGCCTGGGGAGAGAGCGGGGAGTCAGAAGACACAGCCCCAGAGCCCGGCTGCTGCAGGGGAGGGATGAGCGCTAAAGAGAGACACAGACGCGTCCGAGGAAAAGTCAGGAAAAACGTGAACTGTGGTCCTGTGGGAGGGAGGAGTCCTGCCTGTGCACGTTGCAAAAGACAAAGGTGAAGATCCCCAAATTCCATAATAAGGAAAAAGATACCCTAATGGGAAACCAGACACAGGCACAGCACACACAGCCAGTGTGAGCCACACTCCTGGGAAGCCGGCGAGAAGGGCTCTCTACCCGCCCGCCCAGCAAACCTTAGATACCAGATTTACGAGCACAACAGAGAAAAAGGGACATTTGCATCCTGTTGGCAACGTGTGTTCAGAGGGCAGTTAGGCAGAACGTGTGGAAATTCACCAGCCGCGGAACCTACGGTGGAAAAAAGCTCCCACGTCCGCGTCAGGAGGCCCCGAACCAGAGGACATCTCGGCAGTGTTTCGGCAGAAATGGTTTAGAAAGGCCGCGGGAGTAACGTCAGCCCGCAGACGCGCTGGGCAGAGGACACGCCTGTTTGTGTGGCCGCTGGTGGCCCCGGCGTGACGTGGGGCCGGCGTTCTCTCTAGAAACCCCTGCGTGGTCTGAATCTCGCGTTAGCCATGGGCAAAACAAACTACTGGACAAAAAAAGAGAAATCAGAGTCGCTTGCCCAGAAGGGAGGCTGTGGCCATCTCGTCCTGTCCCGCTGGCTGCAGAGCGGGCCCTCCACGCCTGGGGGACCGGCCCAGGGGCTCCATCTGGGACAGGTGCGGAAGCCGGGGTGGGAGAGCGGCCGCGAGGGGGAAGCCCGGACCTGGGAAAGTGCTCTGACCTCCTGCTCGAAAGCAGGCTGTCGCCCCCATTCATTCACTAACCTGGCAGAATATTTTCAAATAAATCATGAGCGCGACAGTTACATTCTCTAAACCACACTGGGAAAAGGATTATGGTATTTACTATGGGGACAGGAAGATTGATTCTCGCCCAGAAGATCTGCCAGGTCCTTGATTTAGGGAGCTGGAGATCAGCACGGGTTAGCTCTGATTTATTCCCGCTGGCTCTCCCACAGCCTCCACCCTGGGAGGCCCGGGGACACTTGGGTGGGATGGCCCCGAGCACGTGCTGTTCTGTTGGGTCCCCGTGAGAGGACTCACCCAGCCAGGCCACGGGCAGAGATCGCTGCCCACTGCTGCCTCCCGCTGTGCCCCAGATCCCGACCCCCACCTGGCAGCTTCCAGCACCGCTGTGTACCGTCTGGCTCCTTACCCTGGAGTTGCTGGGCCTCCTGGTGGGGCTCTGCCACCGGCTTGTCCTGCTCATGGCCCTGGTACCGGTCCCATGCATGACTGGCTCTCCCCCCAAGTGAGGGATGAGCAGAGACCAGAGAGCATCCCTGCCTTCGGGCAGCTCCGGGTCCAGGGCTGGATGCAGACCTGTGATCAGTCCCATGTGACAAGTGGCCTGAGGCCCATAGAGGAGGGAAAGTCCCTGCCTCTCCACATCGGCCGTCCGTGCACCCAGTGTCCCTGGGTCACCTCCTGGTCCCCATACCTCAGTCAGTGCCCACGTGCTGTTTCTGCAGGATGAGCAGTCACCCTTGGGAGGGGGTGTCCAGCCGGCCTAGGGTGCCAGGTACTTCCTTAGGGGCCACTGGTGGCCAGCACGTGGTGTGGTCAGGACCACTCATCCTACAGGCAGTGGGTTTTGGAACTTGTGGATTCCTGTGGACTTGGGACCAGCCTTCCCTGCGTCCAGGTACCTGGCAGGGGGCCCCACTCAGATCTGCTGTTTCCTCCCCAAACCGGCACTTCCCTAGCCCTCCCAGCTCCACCAGATTCCATCCATTTGGGTTGGTTTCTGGCTCTTACCCTCCCCCATCCAGGGCCCCTGCCGCCCTGCCCCCAGCTGCTGCTGCGTCTCTCCCGGGCCACCTCCCACCGGCCACGGGACGAGGAGGAGAGGGTGATACACGCACGTCCCAGCTGCGGCAGCCCGTGGTGACGCTTGTGTGGGGACGTCCGCGAGTCAGAAGGCACAGAGCGTGAGGGTCGATGTAGGCGACACAGCCCTGTGAAGACGCAAGCAAATCCAACATGGCCCTTTGGGAAAGGAGGAGAGTCCTGGCCAGCCTGGGCTTTGGCTCGGGCTTCCCCCTCCCCAGTGGCCTCAGCTCTCTGTGCCTCGGTTTCTCCATCTGTCAGGCGGTGTTAATGCTCTGCTCGCCTCCAGGGGGCCATGATTGGAGGAAGATTCCCAGGAGCTCCTGTGAGGGCCCGGCCCGCGTCGGCGCGTCAGAGACCGCGGCCTGTCATCACCAGCCGCGGGCGTGCGGGCCTGGCTCATCACGCACACCGGTCAGGCATGTCTGTGAGCCTCTGTGCAGCTGCTGAGCCACAGAATGTGGCCGAGTGGACTTGAAGGTCACAGTGGCTTTGTGGAGCCGTTCACGGATCAAGCAGCGTCCTGTCCAGCAAATGCCGAGGAGCCACTGGAGGGGAAAGGGTTTTAGGCACAGAGGGAAGGGGGGGGAGGGAATTATCAGTAAGGAATGCAGTTTCAGGCAAGGCGGCCCTCCCAAGGGGTGGGGAATCTGCGGTCGTGTGCGCATGTGAGTGCACGGGCGTGCCGGCACCCCAGGGTCTCCACGCTCACGCCGGGCTCTTGGCCAGCGCCAGCGAAGTGGTGACCAGCCACCCACAGACCTGGGTGGGAGTCGTCAGTCGGGTGAAAAGGGGAGAGTCACCCGTGCCAACCCCAGGGAGGCTCTGGGGCTGGGGCTCTGAGCCTGCTGGCAGCGTGTTGCCCTCCCTCAGCCGGTCAGAGGCGCCGTCTCCCGGCCTGGACGCCGCGTGGACGTCAGGAGCTCCTCTGGCGTCCTCCACCCATGCCGGCTGTCACTGGCGGGCCTTGTGGTGGGCGCCAGCGGGTGCCTCTGCCGCGTGTGCTTCCCCGCGGTCGCGTGTGCTTCCCCGCAGCCCCGTCGGAGCACCGGCCCCCTGAGGATGCCGAGGACTCCGTCCCCATGAGTCTTCACGAATGTGCTGCACCGAGTTAACATCTGGTCGGTGAGACCAGCCTGCTGCCTTGTGTTAAAGAAACATTTTTTTTTTAAAGCTTATTTCTAGAAAAATGTAGGGACTGCTGAGCCCGCTGACCCACACTTCCAGGCAGCGCTGGCCTCCATTTCCCACCGGAGCCTCTTCTGTGCCGGGCCCTTTTCTCTACCGTGCTGGGTCGGGAAGGGCTGACGTGCGTGGGCAAGCAAGCCCGAGGGGCACGGATCATTTGGGGGGGCAGGCGGCAGGTAAGCCGGAAATGGGGGGCTGTGCTGGGAGCAGGTGCAGGCCGGGCAACACGTCACCGTGGGAGAGGAGCCATGTCCGTCACACTGGGACTGGGAAGGTGTCACTGGGAGAGGGTACGTGGATCTTGAAGGATGAGAACGAGCTTCCAGACACGGGTGGGGGAATATCCAGGCAGAGGCAGGGGAGTGGCGGGCTCCGAGGCAGAGGTGCAGGGGAGCCTGGCGTGGGTGGGAAGCATCGCAGGGCCGCGGGCTGGGAGGGGCCAGCCGTGGCTGCATAAGGTCTGCCCTGTGGCCAGAGGGCTGCTCGCTGTCTGGGCCAGGAGCCTGGAGAGGCCCTGGGACCACTGCCCGGGGGGCTTTGGTTGAGGCTCCTGATGGAGGGCCATGGTGCCACCACCAGCAACCCGCCGCCCTCCCCACCGTCCCAGCCCACCACAAGTGTGGGCTGTGGCTTTGTCCGGGCATCCGCCCCAGGCAGAAGAGCCTTGTGTGGTCAGAAGAGAGGTTGTTTGTGACCAGTCTCCTGGGTGTGCGCTGGGGCTAGAGGAAGAGTATGGGTTTCTTGCCCACGACGCTGCTTGAAGCAGCCACACGCCCCAGGGGTGTCTGAGGTCAGCGTGGGAGCAGCAGGCCCGGCGGCTCTGTGGGCCCACGTGGGAGCATGCTCACGGTTGTGGCGGAGGGGCAAGGACAAGGGGCCTGTGAGGCCCGGTTCGGCAGGGCAGGTCGACTGCTGCTAGGGGAGAGCCTGCAAAGGGCAAGAAGCCGGGAGCAGGGTGACAACGGGTGTGACCTCCTGCCCCGTGTTGCACGCCGGCATCGCGGAGCTCCCTCACCGCACCCCGTCTGTCCTGGACCTCCGTCCACACGCCGTCCACCTTCCCCTCTGCTGTGCCGGCACTCACCGCGCCAGCTGCAGACCCAGGACCTGCCGTCAGGGGTGACTCAGGCCCTCGAGGGGAAGTCGTCCCCTTCTGCCTGCAGCGGCGAATCCGAGGTGGCGGCTGGGCCACATGGGTGGGCAGACGGATGGACAGACAGTGGCCTGCAGCTGCACCAGCGACAGGGCGGGCTGGCTCTGCTTGTCTCCGCGCACACGACCCAGGGCTGCCTCGGCAGGGGCTCTTGCCAGCGGGCTCCAGGCTGCTCCGCTCGCTGGGATCCCGGGGCCGCCTGCCGCAGCCCTGAAGCTTAGTTAACGTGAAGATGAAATGCTCTCCGTGACGGGTCACGCTCCGCGGCTGTCTCTGTGCCAAGGACCCCGGCAGGGCCTCTGGTGTCGGAAGTCTCGCCAGCTTCTGCGCCGGCAGCAGCTTCCTCCAGGAGACTCATTAGAATTCCTTTGGTAATTAAAACAACAGATGTTCTAATTAAAAGGCTCCTGACTAAATCACAAGTAACTGAAGCTCGAGGTGTGTCCTCCTTGAATGGTGTCATCCAGTCACCTTTGGAGGGAGCGAGAAGCACACGGGGTCGGGAGGGGAGGGGTCCCAGGCGGGCCGCCAGGTGCTGAGAGGTGCGCCTGGAGGGGAGTGTCCCGGGGGTGCTCGGGAGCCCGTAGGGGGCAGTGGGAGAGCTGGCTGCCCGTGATGGGCTCCGTGGGGCTGGGATGGAGGACTGTCGGGCAGGAAGAGCTGGGAGCACCTTGTCTCCCTCATTCTTTCGTTCTCAGGGTCAGGTGCAGAGGGCGCTCCAAGGACACCTGAGTCATGGGGACCTTGGAAGGGGGAGCCCCTGAAAAGAGCTCAGGACACTTGGTTCTCCCCCCGGTGGGCCGCTCACTCCCATGCTGTCCCTGAGCGAGCCCTGTCTGAGCTGCAGCACCCTCGCTGGGAAAGCGGCAGGGTGTCACCCACCCATGAGCTGCTAGTGCGCAAGGCGTGTTCCTTCGATGTGTGCAGGGACCAAAGCATCTGGGGTGTGAGCTGAGGGCTGCTGCATTTCTGAAAGAGCCGGCGTCCAGGTGCTCCCTGGGCAGGGCTGCGTCTGAGGCTGAGCCTGGGTCCTGCCGCTGGGCATGGGACGAGCTGCCGGTGGCTCTCCCAGGAGAGTGTGGGGCTGTGCTGGCTCGGGGTGCTGTGGCTAGCACCAGTGTCCACCACACCCAGCAGAGGGGCACTGCCGCTCCCACAGCCCCACCCGGCCACGCTGCCCAGCAGGGCTCTGAATAGCTCTGGGCAGTGACAAAGGGCTTTCGTTGGAGGACCCCGCTGCACCTTCACTGCAGGAGAGGAAGAAGAGGCTCTGCCAGCTGTGCTGACATATGTGGCTTCCAGTCTCACCTCCTCCCAGCTTTGTCCTCAGGCAGCTGTGGCTCAGCCTCTCTCTCATTTATAAGCCAAAGGCCACGGTACCTTGAATGAATTGCCTTGAGCATCAAGGTGATAAACCAGGGAAAACAAAGGTCCTTGCAGAGCTTACCACATCCCAGGAACTTTCTAGAACTTCACCTATGTCAATTCATTCAGTCTCCACAATAGCCCTCTGGGAGGGGCTGGGAGAGGGAGTAGATGAGCTGGGTATGGGACTCTGGGGCTGGGGGCAGTGATGGGATCTGGGGCTGCCCCAGGGACCTCCATGTGGCTCAGGGGATGGCACTGACTCTGGTGCCCCAGGCCCTGGCCAGCACCATCTTGAGCTGTCTCAGTCATCACTGAGGCCCACCTCAGAGCAGCCCAGGTCCATACGCCTCGGGTGGACAGGTGCAGAGGGAGCCAACACTCCTCTTCCAGGTGGCCTGACCCAAGCCAGGGTGTCCAGGTCAGGTGGGGGTGGGGTGGAGGTGGCTGGATGGAAACCAAGGCCACAGCTTCAAACACCAGGAGCAGAAGAGGGAGCGAGAGAGTGAGGGAGCTACATAGCGCACTCTTGTCCCATTTACTCCCTGTTACATCACGGGCCTTAGCACTCAAAACGCTCAGTAAATATTGGTTGCATGAATGGATGGATGGATGGATGGATGGACAGAGGGATAGATGGATGGATGGATGGCAGGACGAGTGGATGGATGGGTAGAAGGATGAATGGATGGAGGGAAGGAAGGTGGGGTGGATGGAAAGATGAATGGATGGAAGGATGGACAGATGGACAGAGGGATAGATGGATAGATGGAAGGATGGATGGATGGATGGATGGATGGATGATGGAAGGATGGATGGACGGATGGACGGATGGATGGATGGACGATGGATGGATGGACGATGGATGGATGGACGATGGATGGATGGATGGACGGACAGATGGATGGGACGGACGATGGATGGATGGATGGATGGATGGAAGGAAGG
>PISX010034562.1:0-13866 GCA_004024625.1 Mellivora capensis
GGGTATTGTGGAGGGCACGCATTGCATGGAGCACTGGGTGTGGTGTAAAACTATGAACTCTGTTACGCTGAAAAGAATTAAAAAAAAAAAAAGGAAGTGGATCTGAGTAGACTTTTTTTTTTCGAAGAAGATATAGAGATGGCCAACAAGTACATGAAAAAATTCTCAACATCATTGGTCATCAGGGAAATGCAAATCAAAATCATAATGTGATATTATTTCATATTTGTCAGAATGGCTATTATCAGAAAGCCAAGAAATATCAAGTATTGGTGAGGGTGTGGAGAATAGGGAAACTTCATGCACTGTTGGTGGGAATATAAACTGGGTGCAGCCACTATGGGAAGCAGTATGGAGCTCCCCCAGAAAACTAAAATTAGAATCACCATATGATCTAATAATTCTACTTCTGGGTTTTTAATCTCTAGAAATGAAAACATTAATTTGAAAAGATATATTCACCTCTGTTTATTGCTGCTTTATTCATAATAGCCAAGATACAGAAAGAACGAAAGTGTTTATCAATGGATGAATAGCATTAGAAAATAGAGAAGGGTCAGCAAAGTATCTTCTGAACTGAATAGGCACCTTGAGACTGAAAAACAAAGCCACTCCATAGCACTTACACAGAGTTTTATTCAGGGTAACTTACTGACAGAGGGAGGGGTGGACAGATGATCTAGGTACTATTCTGCATTCAGTCTGGAGCTGAATCCACAGCTTTTATAGAGTGAAGGGTCACTGTGGTGTGGTCAAAGGATACTTATCTAAAGTGGCACCATCTCTGTGCCAAGGATCTCTACAAGTTATTTAAAGTGACACTCTCTGTGTGCCTGTCATCTCTAATAGTTATAAAGTGGTATCTTATGTGTGCTATTTTAGGGAAAACCAGAACAAGCTTTCTCAAATTCTGGTCAGGTCATATATCAACTTCTAATGGGCCTTGAACATGGAAGGCCAAAGACAGAGTCAGTTTTGTCAGCACTCTTACAAATGCAGAAAGAAGACATGGTACATATACTCGATGGAATACTACTCTGCCACAAAAAGAAGGAAATCTTGCCTTTTGCAACAACATGGATGGGTCTTGAGTGTATTAAGTGAATTGAGTCACAGAGAAAGACACATACCATTCAATTTCACTTACATGTAGACTTTAAAAAACAAAACAAAACCAACTCATAGATGCAGACTGGTGAAAGCCAGTGGGGAAGGGGCTGAGGATAAGTGAATGGTAAGAATATGGTAAAAAAGCACAAACTTCCAGTCATGAAACAAACAAGTCTATGGAGCTATAATGTACAGGTTGGTGACTATAGTCAATAATATTGTATTGAATATTATGTAACTTTACATGGGGAAATTAGACTTAATTGTGATGATCAATTCATAAGCACATACAAATATCAAATCATTATAATATATACCTGAAACTAATATAATATTATATGTCAATTGTACCTCAATTAAAAAAAAATAAAGACTTGTGACATCCAGGTACCAAAAGTAATTCACCTATAAGAGAGAAAAATTAGATCTAGACTAATCTCAAATATCATCCAAGTACAATCAATGCCAGAAGATATCGAGTAACTTCTCTAAAATTTCTAGGAAAGACACTGACTCAGTATCTACCTAAGACAAAAGTATCCTTTAAGCTGGATAGAAAAAGGCAAACAATGAAAACATGCACTAATTCAGGGAAGAAAGTAAACATTAAAATAATTATCTAGATTTACCAGGAAATAAATCATTATCATGTCTTATAAAACATGGATAAAACTGTGTGGTATGGTTTGGAATGATATTTGAAGTATTACTTTCTCCTACTTTATATTATTTGAGTTTATTTAAAATGAACATAGATCATATTAATAAAAAGCATAAAGTCTGTATTTTTCATGTACAAGTAGTATGATCACATCTAAGTAAAATTTTAAAACAGTCAAAATTGATTTATACTTATGGAAATAAGTCATCATTTGATTGAATCCAAGACTGGGAGTTACTTGCAAATGTGTAAAGGGGAGCTTTTCAGTCATAGAAATTTCTACTTTTTGACTGTGGTCATCTTACAAAGATGCATAAATTTACCAAAACTCAGAAAGCATTATATTGAAAACAGGTGCATCTTACCATAATTAAATTACACTTCAATAAAACTGGCTTATATTGCAATATGAGGAACTCATGGAAAATAGTCTGGAGGCACAGTGATTAGGCACATACAAAATACACACACACATACTTTTTCTACCTAGTGGCTATAATTATTTTCCTACTAAATGTATCAAATGAACAACCAAATTTTGATACTATAATTTAGGCAAAAGGTTAAACCCAAACTCCAAAATTTAAATGAACTCATCCTCTGTGAGATACACAAAGATCCCCATGAAAAAATTTCCTTGGGTCAATTCTCATTTCCAGTAATATATGTGTGTGTGTGTGTGTGTGTGTGTGTGTGTGTGTATCTTTCCACAAAGATTTTTTTTTTAGTTTTTTTTATTTTAGGGGTGCCTGGGTGGCTCAGTTGGTTAAATGTCTGCCTTTAGCTCAGGTCATGATCTCAGGGTCCTGGGACTGAGTCCCATGTCAGGTCCCTGCTCAGCAGGGAGTCTACTTGTGCATCTCCCCCTACCACCGTTCATGCTCTTTCTCTCTCTCTCTCTCTCTCTCTCTCAAATAAATAAAATCTTTAAAAAAATAAAGTTTTTTTGTTTTAATTCCAGCATAGTTAACATACAGTATTATATTAATTTCAGGTGTACAATATAGTGATTCAGCAACTCTATGCATCATTACCCAGTGCTCATCATGATAAGTGCAGTCTTAATCCCCTTCACCTGTACTTCCTGAGTTGAGGTGACAGAGTCTCATGAGAGTCTAAGGACACCAAAGGGGCAAGACTTCAAAGGGCAAGGTACCAAAGAAGAAAAAGCTAAACACACAAAAAAATCAGGAGGTCTTCATGGAATCCACCTCAAATATTTAGCACATGTCTACCAGGAAACTACACAAAGCTGAGACAAGAACCATCCTAAATGATTAGAGGGGGCAGTTAACAATGCTCAAAGAAGGCCAGTAATAATAAATCCTTTTCCACAACAGTGACACTTGCAAACATTATTATCATGGAACATTAGAAATGTTTAATCAGAAGTGTTTTGCCCTAGCAGCAGGGGATAATTAGGCTCAGACTAAATATTGCTCTGGTCTCGCCCAACAAATCATAAAAGGATCAAACTGTTTCCAAGAACCCTGATTGTATCCCAGAACAAATTTCAAGAAGACTTATAGAAATACAAACATATCTAGAACTCAAGTTAAAATTCATAATGCTTGGCATCTAATCAAAGATTATGAGGCATACAAAGAGGCAGAAAAACATGACTCATAAAGAGGGAAAAGTCAATAAATGCCCCCAGAAGTAACACAGATTAAGGAGTAGCAGAAAAAGACATTAGAATAGTAATTGTAACTGTAATCACAAATTTAAGTAGAAACATGTAAAATATTTTTTAAAACCTTTCAAACTTCACTGATAATGTCTGAGATGAAAACTACTACAATGAATGAGATTAACATCAGATAGACTTTGAGGAAGAAAAGATTAGTAAATCTGAAGATATTGTTAGAGAAACTCCCATAATGAAATACACACAGAGAAAAAGAATATTAAAAAGGGAAAAGAGGATGAATTAATGACCTCAAATAGAAGGTCCTGAGTTCAGTCTCATAATGACCTCAAATGGCCTAGGATACTTACAATCAAAGTCTCAGAAAGAAAGGAGGTATAAAGCTGAAAAGATACTTGAGGTAATAATGACCTAAAGTTTTCCATTCTTCATAAAACTATAGAACCCCTGATGCAAGCTCAACAAACCCCATGTACAAAAAACCTGAAGAAAAATGCCACAAGTCATAATATAATAAGATGTTCAAAACCAGTAACAATGAGAAATTTTAAACATAGCCAGAGAACAAAGACACATTACGCAGAGAGGAACAAAACTAAGGATGGCATAAGTTGTTTAACTGGAAACAATGCAAGAGAGAAGAGAGAGAAGCAATATTTAAAGTACAACTAAAAAAAAAAAACAACTGTCAACAGCCAGTCTCTTCAACAAATGGTGTTGGGAAAACTGGACGGCAACATGCAAAGAATGAAATTGGACCACTTTCTTACACCATACACAAATAAATTCAAAATGGGTTAAAGACATAAATGTGGCATAAAACCATCAAAATCCTAAAGGAGAACACAAGCAGTAACCTCTATGACAACAGCAACTTTTACTAGAAATGTCTCCTGAGACAAGAACAACAAAGCAAAAATAAACTATTAGCAATTCAACAAAAATAAGAACTGGTACAGTAAAGGAAACAAACAATAAAACTAAAAGCCTACTGAATGGGAGAAGGTATTTGCTGATGGTATATCTGATACAGGATCAGTATCCAAAATATATAAAGAACTTATACAACTCAACACCCAAAGAAACCAATAACCCAATTTAAAAAGGGCAGAATGTATTTAGAGACATAATATTGAATAGTGATTATGAGCAAAGACCCCACAGCCAGCTAGAGTTTGAATTCAGTTTCGTCATGACCTTGGGTAATTTACCTAGCCCACAGTGCCTCAGGCTCCTTATCTATAAATTAGGAATAATAATGACAGTACCCCATAGGTTTACTTTCAGGACTAAAATGAGTAAATATAAGCATTTGGAACATTACTGGCATGTAATAAGTGCCATAGAAGTGTTGCTATTGTGGGGTGCCTGGGTGGCTCAGTGGGTTAAAGACTCTGCCTTCAGCTCGGGTTGCGATCTTTAACCCACTGTGCCACACTAATTCAAAAGGATACTTCCACCCTAATGTTTATAGGAGCTTTATCTACAATGACCAAATTATGGAGGCAGTCCAAATGTCCATTGACTAAAGAATAAATATAGAGGTGATATTTATAGGAAAACAATCCAGAGCTCAAAAAAAAGGTACATCCAGCATTGGTAATTCAACAATGAAAGTAATACTGGAGAAAAGATGGCATGCTTCTCTATTTTGAAGATAACATGGGGGACATGGTAAACAATAAAGGTGAAATGAAAGGTTCTGCTATCACAGAATCGGTTGCAAAGGAATGTGCATACTTGTGGCCCAGGTATGGGCCTCCAATGCTGGCAGCATTACACGATTCTTTGGTGTATTTGTTTAAAAAAAATTAAAAACCATTTTGCTACACAATATAATATATGTATACACATATACATATATATATATGTAGTGTACACATACACACCTACACACACAGTAATATTACTCAGCCATAAAAAAGAATGAAATCTTGTCATTTGTAATAACATGGATGGAGCTAGAGAGCGTTATGCTAAATGAAATAAGTCAGAGAAAGACAAAAACTATATGATTTCACTTGCATGTAGAATTTGGGAAACAAATTACCAATGGGACATACACTATATGCTCAATGTCTGTTAAATGAATAAGTGAGTGACTGAATAAACCATGAAAAACAAATTAGTCTGAATGTTCTTTCCCAGTAACAGCATTTGTTTTCTTTATTTTTTTTCTGCTAAAATCTTTGTCATGCTATTTCTTATGTATTTTTAAAAATGTCAATTTACCAACCAGAAGCTGACCAGATGTTCTAGCATATAGCACAGATCTTATGAATATAACATATTTTTATGAACAAATGAAGGAGGAGGAAAGAAATGAAGGAATAAAAGTTGATAAAATATTTCATATGCTAGTGTTTATAACAAGTTATCTATTCACTATTATTGATAAAGAGACACCTTTGTCACTTCAACAGCATTTTCTTCTAGTTGGAGCTAAGTCCTGGGATTTAGACGGTGTCTAAATTTGTTCATTTTGGACCAAATATAATAGAAATTAACAATAATGATCTCCATAATCTAGAGAAAAATGTAATTTTTTTGCGATTTCCAAACTTTTCTGTATATCATTTTTAAAACTACATGTCAAATTGTAATACCATTTTATAAGTAAAACAACTTAGTTAATTGCTGATTTTTTTTAAAAAGCAGTTTTTCTGGAGTCACTAGGATTTAAATAATTTATCAAAAAATTGTCAACATACTCATTTCAATTTTTTTTATGTTCAGTTAGCCAGCATATAGCGTATTGTAAGATTATGCTGTAGTGTTCAATGAATCATTAATTGCATATAACACCCTGTGCTCATCCCAACAAGTGCCCTCCTTAATAACCATCACCTGGTCACCCCATTCCCACACCCTCCTCCCTTCTGTAACCCTCAGTTTGTTCCCCAGAGTCCAGAGTCCCTCATAGTTTGTCTCCATCTCTGATTTCTTCCCATTCAGTTTTCCTTCCATTGACCTGTGGTTCTCTGCTCTATTCCTTATGTTCTACATGAGTGAAACCATCAAATGGCAGGTATTCATCCTTTCTGATGGCTGAGTAATATTCCATTGTATATATGTACCACATCTTTATCCATTTGTCTGTTGAAGGGCATCTCAGTTCCTTCCACAGTTTGGCTACTATGGGCACAGCTGCTATGAATATTGGGGTACAGGTACTCTTTCTTTTAACTACATCTGTATCTTTAGGATAAATGCCTAGTAGTGCAATTGCTAGATCATAGTGTAGCTTTATTTTTAACCTCTTGAGGAAACTCCATATCATTTTCATTGTGGCTGTACCAGCTTACATTCCCAACAACCATGTAAAAATTTTCCCCTTTCTCCATATCTTCGCCAACATTTGCTGTTTCCTGTCTTATTAATATTAGCCATTCTGACTGGTGTGAGATGGTATCTCATTGTGGTTTTGATTTGTATTTCTCTGATGGCTAGTGATGATGAACATTTTCTCACATGTCTGTTAGCCATTAGAATGTCTTCATTCGAGAAGTGTCTGTTCATGTCTTCTGCCCATTTCTTGACTGGATTATTTGGTTTTTGGGTGTTGAGTTTGATAAATTCTTTATAGATTTTGGTATCAGCTGTTTATCCAAAATGTCATTTGAAAATATCTTCCCCCATTCCATGGATTGCCACCTAGTTTTGTTGACTGTTTCCTTCGCTGTGCGGAAGCTTTTTATCTTATGAAGTCCTAAAGTTCATTTTTGCTTTTGTTTCTCTTGTCTTTGGAGATGTGTCTTGAAAGAAGTTGCTGTGGCCTATGTCAAAGAGGTTACTGCCTGTGTTCTCCTCTAGGATTTTGATGTATTCCTGTCTCACACTGAGGTCTTTCATCCATTTTGAGTTTATCTTTGTGTATGGTATAAGAGAATGGTCTAGTTTCATACTTTTGCATATGGTTGTCCAGTTTTCCCAGCACCATTTATTGAAGAGACTGTCTTTTTTCCATTGGATATTCTTTCCTGCTTTGTCAAAGATTAGTTGACCACAGAGTTGATCATCCATTTCTGGAGTCTTTATTCTGTTCCATTGATCTATATGCCTGATCTATGTGTCAGTACCATACTGTCTTGATGACTATTGCTTTGTAATATAGCTTCAAGTCAGGCACTGTGATGCCCCTGGCTTTGGTTTTCTATTTCAAGGTTTCCCTGGCAATTCAGTCTCCTGTGGTTCCATACAAATTTTAGGATTGTTTGTTCCAGCTCTGTGAAAAAATGTCTGTGGGTCTATCCAACAAGAAGAGCTAACATTGGTAAGTATCTATGCCCCCAACATGGGAGAGCCAATTATTAAAACCAATTAATAAACAAAATAAAGAAACATAGAGATAGTAATATATTAATAGTAGAATTCAACACTCTACTCACAGCAATGGACAGATCATTTAAGGAGAAGATCAACAAAGAAACAAGACCTTTGAAAGACACATTGGACCAGATGGACTTTGTAGATAAATACAGAACATTCCACCTTAAAACAACAGAATATTCATTCTTCTTGAGTGCACATGGAACTTTCTCCAGAACAGACCATGTACCGAGTCACAAATCAGGTCTCAACTGATAGCAAAAGATTGAGATTATCCCCTGAATATTTTTGAACCACACTGCTGTACAACTGGAACTTACCTATAAGAAGAAATTTGGAAGGAACTCAAACACTTGGAAGTTAAAGAGCATCTTGCTAAGGAATGATTGGTTCAACCAGGAAGTTAAAGAAGAAATTAAACAAGTCATGGAAACTAATGAGAATGAAAACACATTGGTCCAAAACCTATGGGATACTGCAAAGGTGGTCCTAAGAGGGAAATACATAGCTACCCAAGCTTCTCTCAAAAATTAGAAAAATCCCAAATGCACAAGATAACCTTATACCTAAAGTATCTGGAGAAACAACAGCAAATAGACCTAACCAAGTAGAAGAAGATAAATTAATAAAGATTAGAGCAGCAATCAATGAAATAGAAACTAGAAGAACAGTAAAACATCAATGAAACTAGAAGCTGGTTCTTTGAAAGAATTAATAAGACTGGTAAACCATTTGGGGCACCTGGGTGGCTCAGTGGGTTAAAGCCTCTGCCTTTGGCTCAGGTCCTGATCCCAGAGTCCTGGGATTGAGCCCCGCATTGGGCTCTCTGCTCCGTGGAGAGCCTGCTTCCTCCTCTCTCTCTGCCTGCCTCTCTGCTTATTGTATTCTCTGTCTGTCAAATAAATAAATAAAATCTTTAAAAAAAAAAAAAAAGACTGGTAAACCATTGGCTAGATTTATTCAGAAGAAAAGTGAAAGGACCCAAATTAATAAAATCATGAATTAAAGAGGAGAGATCACGACTAACACCAAGAAAATAGAAACAATTATCAGAAATTATTACCAGCAACTATATGCCAACCAATTAAGCAATCCAGAAGAAATGCAGGCATTCTTAGAAACTTAGAAACTATTAAGACTGAAACAGGAAGAAATAGACAATCTGAACAGACCAATAAACAGCAAGGAAATTTAATCAGTAATCAAAAACCTCCCAAAAAACAAGAGTCCAGGGTGACATGGCTTCCTAGGGGAATTTTTCCAAACTCTTAAGGAAGACATAATACCTATCCTACTGAAACTGTTCCAAAAGATAGAAATAGAAGGAAAACTTCCAAACTGGTTCTATGAGGCCAGCATCATCCTGATCTGAAAAGCAGACAAAGACCCCGTCAAAAAGGAGAATTACATGCCAATATCCCTGAGGAACATGGATGCCAAAATACTCAACAAGATTCTAGCCAATAGTATCCAACACTACAATAAATGAATATTCACCACAACCAAGTGAGATTTATTCCTGGGATACAAGGGTGATTCAACATTTGCAAATCAATCAATGAGAAGGGGGGGGGAGTGGCAGAGGGAGAGGGAGAAGGAGGCTCTCCACTAAGCAAGGAGCCCAATGTGGGGCTCAATCCCAGGACCCTGGGACTATGACCTGAGCCAAAGGCAGATGCTTAACTGACTGAGCCACCCAGATGCCTCCAATTTTGAGGTATATTTAGGTTAAAAATGTGAACATATGTTTTTTTCTCATTTATGTTTCAGGAAAAAAAAAAAAAAAGCTTGGTAAATCTCATCAGACAACATTTCAAAGAAACTCACTGGCATCTATTTCCTAAGTAAAGGCTGGAAATCTTGGTCATCTCCACAGTATTTACTCACCTTGTCTAAACCACTTGTGCACAGATTCACACTATGAGGTTTGGAAGTTCCAAACCAAATGGACAGATTGTAGGTCCTGTAGTTAACTTGTATATGTGTATCTGCAGGTTTCTGAGCACTCAGCTATTTCTGGGTCATTATCACTTTGTCTGGAGGCGTATTTCTTGGCCAGAAGTGACTAAACTACATATTGTCATCTTTAATGAACTTGTTGTTAGTCATTCACCACCCCTTTTTCACTTGCCATTTATGTTACCAGAACAAGTATGCTTTGTAAGCCTCATCCAAATTTTATTTTTGGAAGTGCTTTAAAAAGGAAAATTCTTGGCTGAAGAGTCATTGGAGTAAGGACATATTTTAATCTTTTTATGTGGGGGATATCTATATTGGAGACTCTCTAAGCTTTTAAGATGAGATCACTGAAATTTCCAAATAATCTAGCATTCTGAATGCATCTATGGCTTAAAATACATGTTTGCAAGGGAAACAGAGGTGAGATATATAAGTGCTGGTTGAAATATAGATAAGGGAAAGTTTTCATAAGGAAACAGCTTGTCCTGAAAATTTTAAGATTTGATTATTCACTGTCTCATCTCATGCTTCATTACTGTAAATGTTAGTATTTTCTATCTCTAGCATTTTTCACCAACACTGGCTTTCACATAAGAAGATTACTTTTGAAGACTTTAATATTGCTAATTTGGTTATAGCCAACTCTAATAAATATAAATTCAAAGTTATGAGCACAGTGTGGTGGTGAAAAAGGCTGTGGTGTCTGAATACTTGATTTTTCTTGGGCTACATCACGTGCTATCTTTATGATGTAGAGCAATTGCTTAGTTCTTCTGTATCTCCATGGCTTCATTTCCTTTTATTTTTTCAAGTTTTTAGTTAAATTCCAGTTAGTTAACATACAGTGTAATATTATTCAGGTGTAGAATTTAGTGGTTCTTCACTTACATACAATACCCAGTGCTCATCACAAGTGCTTTCTTTAATCCCCACCACCCATTTAACCCATTCCCCCCACTCCCTGCCTCTCACCTCCCTTCCAGAAACCCTCGGTTTGTTCTCTATGTTTAAAAGTCTCTCTTAAGGTTTGCCCCTCTTTTTTCCCCCTATGTTCATCTGACATGTTTCTCACATTTTACATATGAGTGAGCTCATGGTATTTGTCTTTCTCTGATTTATTTTGCTTAGCATAATACTCTCTAGCTCAATCCACATTGTTGCAAATGGCAAGATTTCTTTCTCTGTGATGGCTAAGAAACATTCCATTATATATATATATATATTTTATATTTATATATATATACACACATATCTGTATACACACACACACACACACACACATACATACACACCATTTCTTCTTTATCCACTCATCAGTTGATGGACATCTGTGCTACTTCCATAATTTGGTCATTGTATATAATGCTGCTATAAATACCGGGATGCATGTGCCCCTTTGAATAAGTATTTTTGTATCATTTGGGTAAATACCAAGTAGTGCAATTGCTGGATCTTAGGGTAATTCTATTTTTAACTTTTTGAGAAAGCTCCATACTGATTTTCAGAGTGGCTGCACCAGTTTGCATTCCCACCAACATTGGAAGAGGGTTCCCCTTTCTCCACAACCTCCCCTACACCAGTTGTTTCTTGTGTTGTTAATTTTAGTCATTTTGAGAAGTGTGAGGTGATATCTCATTATAACTGTGATTTGTATTTCCCTGATGATAAGTGATGTTGACCATCTTTCATGTGTCTGTTGGCCATCTGTATGTTTTCTTTGGAAAAATGTCTACTCATGTCTTTTGCCTGTTTTTAATTGGGTTATTGGCTTTTGGGGTGTTGAAACTGATACGTTCTTCACATATTTTGAATTTAACCCTTTATTAGATATGTCATCTACAAATATCTTCTCCCATTCCAAAGGTTGCCTTTTAGTTTTGTTGATTATTTCCTTCACTGTGCAGAAGTTTTTATCTGGATGAAGTCCCAATAGTTCAATTTTGCTTTTATTCCCCTTACCTCAGAAGACATATCTAGTAAAAAGTTGCTATAGCCAATGTCAAAGAAGTTACTGCCTACACATGGCTTCATTTCCAAGCTGTAATGATAGTAACTTAAAACATAGGCTGTTTGGGGGCATCTGGATAGTGCAGTCAGTTGACCATCCAACTGTTGGTTTCAGCTCAGGTGTTGTCTTAGGCTCATGAGATCAAGCCCCATACTGGACTCTGGGCTCGGTGTAGAGCTTGCTTGAGATTCTCTCCCCCTTTTCCTCTGTCCCTCTTCAATCTCTCGCTCTCTCTCAAATAAATAAATAAATCTTAAAAAAAATATTGAGGTTAAATGAGATCACACTATGCTTTGCAAGAGTAAACATTCAAATATCAATATTACTGATAGTACTGCAAATAACTTCAGTGGGTCTCTGCTTCCACTCTTGTCTGTCTACAATCTGTGCTTCTCACAGCAGCAGGAGAAATATGTTTAAAAATTAAAACAAAATAATGTCACCATTGCACTTGAACTCTTCAGGAGCTTCCTATACATTTAGAATAAATTCCAAACCCCTTAACAAGGCTTAAAAGGTCATGGTGATCTGTCCCCAGACTGCTTTTCTGGTCCTGTTTCCTAATGTTTGTGCTCTGGCCACAATGGCCTTCTTGCTTCTATAGCACGCCAAAGTCTTCTTGACATAGCACTTTGCGTGAGCACTTCTCTTAAAGCACAGGATAGTGCATGGTTCATACTTTATTTTCCTTTGGGCCTCAATTCTGGTGTGAGCAAAATCTTCTTTAACCATTATATTGCCCTGGATTCTTCTATTTGTAGAATTCAACACTAACTAAAATTACCTTACTTATCCATTTACTACTTGTTCTTTCTCTCAGTAAACTAAAAGACTCACAGTTATAGGGACATTTTCTGTCTTATTTTCTATTATCTCCAAAGCCACAACTGTACTTGATAAATATTTGCTTAATGACTATGTAATTATAGCTTAGCTCAAAGGTGATACAATTTATGATAATTTGGCCAAAACCCACATTAGAGTAAAAAATATCTATTGCAGGAGGAAATGATTTCTAGGTTAGGAGTGCTTTATTTCATTTAAATTTTATAATCCCTTTCTGTCATGGCTATGCAAACCATGGGAGGTTTGTGACTCTTGTTTTTTTAAACCACATGCGATCATTTAAGTCTCAAATACCAAGTTCCAAGTCGAGAATCGTGTGCATATTCATAAAGGTTACAAGATGACAGAATTTTTATGAAGAATAGCCTATATACCATCCAAAAGACTTGACTTCTGACAAGTTTTCCTAAACAAAACTTTCTTCTCCTATATTCTTCTCATCCAGAATCCATACTTTGACTCAATGTTCTCAAGAGATTTTGCAGATTTGCTGCTCCTTCCTTTTACTTTTTCTAATCTTGAACACTACCTTAATCAATTATGATATTAGATGAAACAGAGGACACATTCAAAATTGGATAATGTGAGGAAAGATTAGTAGGGGAATTATTTCCTAAAGAGAAGCGGGTAGGAGGGCTGGTACATATTCTGTTTCTGGGCCTTCACAACCCACTGATTTTAGGGTGACCAGAATTCAGAGTTAAGTGCTTGAAGAGGGTAGCCAGACCACAGCTGGCATGAGGGGAATTTAACCATCTGGGTGCAAGCAGGGAGCCAGGCAATCAACAGCCGATCTCACTTCTCCCAACCTGCAGACATCTTTTGCTGGTGCCTCCCACTGACCCACAAAGGCAGTCCATATGAGTAATCTGTCCCTGCCCTCCTCCAACGGAGGATGCTGACAAGGGAGAGCAGACTTTAAGTTATGAAGAGAAGATGGGCAGCACCTTTTTAGATAGTTGGTCCTCACTCTATAGTTTGTGACCATTCCCTAACAAATTTGAAAGGATTAAACCCAACCCTAGCAGTTTTGCTACAGAAGTCCTTCCTGAGCTAGTGTCCAAAATCTATAAAGAACTTATCAAACTCAACACCTGAAGAACAAATAATCCAATCAAGAAATGGGCAGAGGACATGAACAGACATTTCAGCAAAGAAGACATCCAGATGGCCAACAGACACATGAAAAAGTGTTCCACATCACTCGGCATCAGGGAAATACAAATTAAAACCACAATGAGATATCACCTCACACCAGTCAGAATGGCTAAAATTAACAAGTCAGGAAATGACAGATGCTGGCGA
>PISX010034563.1:0-13975 GCA_004024625.1 Mellivora capensis
GCAGATGACATGATACTTTATATAGAAAACCCAAAAGACTCCACCCCCAAACTACTAGAACTCATACAGCAATTCAGTAACGTGGCAGGATACAAAGTCAATGTACAGAAATCAGTGGCTTTCTTATACACTAACAATGAAAATACAGAAAGGGAAATTAGAGAATCGATTCCATTTACTATAGCGCCAAGAACCATAAGATACCTGGGAATAAACCTAACCAAAGAGGCAAAGGATCTGTACTTGAGGAACTACAGAACACTCATGAAAGAAATTGAAGAAGACGTAAAAAGATGGAAGGCCATTCCATGTTCTTGGATCGGAAGAATAAATGTTGTTAAAATGTCTATACTACCTAGAGCAATCTATACTTTTAATGCCATTCCCATCAAAATTCCACTGGTATTTTTCAAAGAGCCGGAGCAAATAATCCTAAAATTTGTATGGAATCAGAGGAGACCCCGAATCGCTAAGGATATGTTGAAAAACAAAAATAAAACTGGTGGCATCTCATTACCTGATCTCAAGCTTTACTACAAAGCTGTGATCACCAAGACAGCATGGTATTGGCATCAAAACAGACACATAGACCAATGGAACAGAGTAGAGAGCCCAGATATGGACCCTCAACTCTATAGGAGTATTTTAAAGGAGCTTCGGATATTTGAAGAGAATGTTTTCAACACCAACATCATTTGGAGTCTCTTTACATTCAACTAATCTTTTAAAAGCATCATAAATTACAGTTCAGTCTCTTCATATTCATTTTACTTGTTTAGTCATTTTTGTTATTTATGGAGGTTCTATTTACCGTATTCTCTTCTAATGAAAATATGACCATTGTGTTTTGAAAACATGTTTACAAGTCTCAATCATTAAATCTATTGCATAGAATCCTTTTTCTTTCTGGAGCTATCCACCTGTTCATGTGTCCTATAGAATTACAACTCTCCCAAACCCCACCCCCTTATTCTTTTATAAATACATACTTCTTTAAACATAATTCATTAGTGTCTTCATAGTATGATATTTTTCCTACATTCTTGTTTATTTTTGAAATTTCATACCATTTTAAAAAATATTCTAATGTAACAGAAAACAGTAGAGTTTATTAAATTTTAGTAACAGTAAAACATGTACTTTTAGCTCCTTTAAAAGGCTGAAGTGACAGGGATTAGACAGTAGCTGTTTTCCAGAAGTAATCCCGTGATCTGACATTTATGACCAGGACAGCTGGTGTAGTCTAGTTCCTTATGTCAGGAATAATTTAGTATTTATGTGGCACTTCACATTTTCAAAATGCTCTTCAATCATTAATAAAACATTTCCCTTGACATTCCTGTCGGAGGGGTTAGAATAACTACCAGTAACAAAAACCACTTAATAACAAAATGGGGAAAAGTTACCAGAATCCTCTTTGTTTCTTGGTGTTAATTTTCAAGCATGTAAAATCTGAGCATTTATTAAACCCACTGACTACACTGCATTAAGTTCTATGAATTTATAATAAGGATGTGTTTCTATAAAATATATTCTAAAAAGCTTAAGAAGCTATACCTCTCCTTTCAAAAGCAGGCTGAATTCAAGGAAGTCTACTAAAAAACACATAATAAATACTCTCTGGACTAAAGGCTATCTTATTAATTCAGAGGAGAGAACTCTAGAATATGTAGCATTAGCAATGTCTTACCCAGAATTGAATAATGAATGTAAAAGAGATTGATTAGAAGTTAAAGTCATATGTGAGAAAGATTGTTGTCTCTCAAGTACACTTAAAGGAAACATCTATCACCATTTTTGAAATAGATAAGTAAAAAATAATAAGCAATATATGCAAATGTTTTTGAACTAAGACACATTTGGCAAACATTATATTCTTGTGCTCAGTTACCACAAAATAAGATTGTTACCTGTTCACAGATGATTTTGTGGAGTATGTGTGTAAGTTAGCATCCTTGTAAGTTTTTTTTTTTTTTTCTTATACTTTCCTCATAAAAAGGCTTTGGAAGTATATCTTTTATTTTACTCTCTGAAGCTATATGGGCCTATTTTTTATTTTGGTTTACTTTTATTTAAGGGAGGGCAATCAGCATTTATTTCTAAATAGAAATAAAACTATTCAAGAGTATTTTTTCCTTTGTTGGTATTTTTTTGGATAAATTTATTTCATATTCATTTCGTGTTTTCATATTTTCTTGTCAAAAAGTGATATTATAATATATTATTTTTAATATATGTATTTTTGATAGTTAAATTTTTATTCCTTATATTGTGTTTTCTATTTTGTTTGTGATCAGTCTTTCTTAACTTAATAATTCTTTCAAAAAACCAAATTTTGACTTTTAAATATTTTTCTGTTTCAAGTTTTTTTTTAGGTCAGATATAAAATATTTTAGGCTTTCTTGACCTAACAGTCTCTATTGTAACTACTCAAATCTGTAACTACTCAAATTGTGAAAGCAACCATGCAATACATACATCAATAAACATGGCTATGTTCCAATAAAGCTTTCTTTTAACAAAAATTTCATTGTTGTTGCAAGTCAAGTAAATATTTGATAACAGGAATATCAGTGTTTGGGCAATAAATCATTCTTTTGAAGCACCTCTGGGCAACATGTCACATTATTTCTCCCAATTTCAGAAGGAAAAACTGGAAGGATTGGCTTAAGTAGGACTACAAAGTTTCTGGCATAATGAGAATCAGATCATATAACTTTCTTAAAAATTTCTTCAAGTAACCACTTGCTTCTCATTTTTAATTAGAGTAAAAACAACCTGTTGATCATGGTACACAAAACTCTATCTAATGTAATTTCTTTTGGCCTTCAGATAATCTGCATTACTGCCCACTTTCTTGTAACCCTACAATGTCCTTTATGTCTTGATACATCCAGTATATTCTTTTGTCAAGCTCCTTTTGTCCTTCTGACTGGATAGTGCATCATAGTTCTACTTATCTGGCCTGGGGCAGTGTAGTGTAAAGCCTAGGGACATCCCTCTGCTGCTAGACCATTCTCATATTTCATGATTTGATACCTTGAAATGGTCATTTGTAACATTTTACTCCTCTGCTTTTTTCCCCCACTGATAATAATCAAGAGATAAAAATAATAATAATAATTGGGAAACAAATGCATATAATAAATACTTATGAAGTGCCTGGGTGATTCATTTCAGTTGAGCATCTGACACCTGATTTGGGTTCGGGTCTTGATCTCAAGGTCCTGAGATCGAACCCCATGTGGGTCATGAAGCCTGCTTGGGAGTCTCTCTCTCTCTCTCTTCCCCTCCCCCCTGCTCTCTTATGTTCGCTCTCTCACATACACATGCACAAAATCTTAAATACTTTTATTATTGAACTTCATATCTATAAGCATGTAAAAGAATAAATTAGAAATTTAAAAAAGAATGATTTCAGGGTAAGAAGGAAAATAAGAAATGGAGTAATATTATTTAAGTTACAATATGTAGTTCCTGAAAAAAAGAGAGGAAAATAAAATATAAAGACATCAGCATGCTCATGGCCTTCGGCATCGTGACCCCAACTGCTTGTGGACTCTAACACTAAATTTGCTTGTTCACAGACCATGCTAACTAGCTTACACAGAATCTCTGTTTTGGGCTGGCTGGTGAAGAGATTTCTCTGTCAGAGCCAGTCTACCAAGACTGGGATTGGTGACTGATCTTTCAAACGTGAAGACATTAATGCCATTATATCAAGAAGTACCAAGGAAACACGATGTCACCAAAGGAACAAAATAAATGAAACATCAGAAGAGCTTTAATTATTGAACTACTTTCCTGGAAAAAAAAATCAGTTAAATTGTTTTAAGCAAGCACTGTGAACCACAAGAGAAAAGAGATGACAAAATAAAATCAGGAAAATAATACCTAAACAAAATGAAAATTTCAACAAAGAGAAATCACTAAACAAACAAAGACCTAAGTAGAAATTTCTGGAGCTGAAGAAAACAATGACTGATATGTAAAATTCAATAGAAAATTTCAACTGCAGACTACATCAAATAGAAAAAGTCAGTAAAGTCTTGACAGGTGCTTTGAAATTATCCAGTTAGAGAAATAAAAAAGAAAAAGATTAAAAGAAATGAAGAAAGTCTGTGAGCCTTATAGACTACGGTTAAGTGAACCAATGTATATATCAGATGAGTATCAGAAGGAGAAGAAAAATAGAAAGGATAGAAGACTAATTTAAAGAAATGTTGGTTGAAATTTTCCCATATCAAAGAGGGAAATGGACAACCAGATTCTTGAAGTGCAAAGGACAAACAAGGGAATTCATTACCATTTATAAGAAGTTTTACAGAGAATTCTTCATATTGAAACAGAATGATGGTAAACAGTCATAAGAAAGCCTATTAAAGGTAAACATCTTTAGTCAATTTCAGAATACTCTGAATAACGTAAGAGTAGTGAGTATATTATTTTTATTCCTACTATAAAAGTCAAAAAATAGAATTATTAAGAGTACCTGTAATTGGGGTACCTGGGTGGTTCAGTTGGTTAAGTGTGTGACTCTTGATTTCAGCTCAGGTCATGATCTCAGGGTTGTGAGATCAAGCTTTTCATCAGTTTCTGCACTGAGCATAGAGCCTTCTTACTATTCTTTCCTGGGACACAGTTGTCTCAGTTGGTTAAATATCTGCCTTCTTCTCAGGTCATGATCTCATTAGTTTTTGATGTTATTTTCAATGGTTTATCAGTTGTGTATTAGTTATTAACAGTAAGACACTGTTATAACTATAAGAAGTTCTTTGAAAGCCTTATGGTAATAACAAAGGAAAACCTATAATAGTTAGAAAAAGGAAAAGAAAAAATAAATCTATCATTAAAAAAATAATCAAACCACAGAGGAAGACAGGAAGAGAGGAAAATAGGAACAAAAGAACTACAAAATAGAGGATACACAGGAAGAAATCATCTGAGCCCTTTATTAGCCTCACTGCAACTCACGGCTCTTCTCCCAAAAGGACCTTATACATTAATCTCAAGCCCCATTTTTTACAACAGTTTCCCAGTGGACAATTCCTGATCTCCTGCTCTAGGAGGTCATCAGAGTTTACAATTTTAGTCCCAAAAGACTGGATATATTAACATACTTTAAAAGCCTCTGCCTGAAGATATGGCTTTCAATCACCCTGAAACTAGGTGCTAAGTGAGATAATTCCCTTTGGAACACTGGCAAGTCTTGGCATACTCTCAACAATTAGGAACCATCTAAAATAAGGCAGGCTACTTAGACAATTGCAAAAGTTCAAAAAATAACAAAGAGGGCAAAATTGAGCAAGGTTCCTAAAAGAACAAAGAGGGAAAAATTGAGCAAACTCATTGTTAGAAGATGCTAGAAGATGTGTAACATCTTCTACACAATGCTGCTAATTCAAGCCTGGGAGAAACTAGCTGTTTCACGTAATATGTAGAGACAGGCAAAATGAGGAGATAGAAGAATAATGTTCCAAATGAAAGAATTTGACAAAAACTCAGAAAAAGACCTTAATAAAGTGGAAATATGTAATCTACCTAGTAGAGTTCAAATTAATGGCCATAAAGATGCCCACTAAACTCAGCAATAGAATAGATGAACACAGAGATAGTTTTAACAGAGATAAAAAATATATAGGAGGGGCACCTTGATGACTCAGTGGGTTAAAGCCTCTGCCTTTGGCTCAGGTCATGATCCTGGGGTCCTGGGATCAAGCCCCACATTGTGCTCTCTGCTCAGCAGGGAGCCTGCTTCCACTTCTCTCTCTTCCTGCCTCTCTGCCTACTTGTGATCTCTGTCAAATAAATAAAATCTTAAAATTATATATATAATTATATATATGTATATATATATACATATATATAAATGAAAGTAGTAAAAGGAGTCACAGAGCAGAATAATACAATGATTGAATTGAAAAATACACTAGTGTGGTTCAACAGCAGACTAGATGAAGGATAAGAACAGATCAGTGACCTGGAAAACAGGGCAGTAGAGCTCACCCAAACAAAGGAGAAAAAAAAAAAGAATAAAAAAATGAATATAGCTTAAGACACCTATGAAACAACATCAAGCAGAATAACATATTATAGGGGACCCAGAAGGAGAATATAATAAGAAAGTTACAGAAAACTGGTTTTCAAAATAATGACTGAAAATTTCCCTAATTGGAGAAGGAAACAGACATCCAAATCCAAAAAACACAGAGAACTCAAGTAAGATGAATCCACACCAAAACACATTAAAATTAAAATGTTTAAAGTTAGGGGCACCTGGGTGGCTCAGTCAGTTAGGCATCCAACTCTTGATTTCAGCTCAGGTCATGATCTCAGGGTTATAAGACCAGGCATGGAGCCTGCTTGAGATTCTCTCCCCTCTCTCCCTCTGCTTTTCTCCTACCCCACTTGTGCTCTCTAAAAATAAATAAATACAATAATAAAGTGTCAAAAGTTAAAGAGAATCTTAAAAGCAGCAAGAGAGAAAACAATTTATTATGTACAATGGAATCCCCCATTAGACTATCAGGCAATCGTTTTTTTTGTTTGTTTGTTTTTTCAAAAACTCCACAGACTATGAGAGTAGAATTATAGATTCAAAGTGCTGAAAAGAAAAAAATTTCAACCAAGAATAACATGCCCAGCAAAGTTGTAATTAAGAATTGAATGAGAGACAATTTTTCAGACAAGCAAAGTCTAAAGGATTTTATCACCATGAAACCAGCCCTCACAAGAAATGTTAAAAGGACATTTTTTAAGTTGAAAAGAAAATGCACTAGTGAATAACAGCAAAACATTAGAATAAGAATCTCAGCAGTAAAGGCAAATTTACTATGAAGGTGATGGATTAACCTTTTATAAAAACTAGTATAGGGGCACCTGGGTGGCTCAGTGGGTTAAAGCCTCTACCTTGGGCTCAGGTCATGATCCCAGGGTCCTGAGATCTAGCCCTGCATCAGGCTCTCTGCTTGGCAGGGAGCATGCTTCCTCCTCTCTCTCTGTCTACTTGTGATCTCTGTCAAATAAATAAATAAAATCTTAAAAAAAAAACTAGTATAAATGTTAAAAGATAGTGGTAGTAAAATGAATTATAACTGTAATAATTAGTTAAGGGATACAAAAAATTTAAAAAAATGTAAGTGTGGTATCAAAAACAAAATGTGGGGAAAGAGAAAAAATGTAGTTCCTAGAATGTGTTTAAATTTAAGTTGCTCTAAGCTTAAAATACACTGTTATATAAATATAGACTCATATATGAACCACATGGTAACCAAAGAGCAAAAGCCTATAGTAGATACACAAAAGATATGCAAAAGGATTTAAAATAACTACTAAAGAAAGGTATCAAGTTACAATAGAAGAATGCAAAAAAAGAAAGTAACAGAACTAGGAAAATATTTCAGAAAAAAATTAAAAATGGCAAAAAGTACAAAACTATCATAATTACTTTAAATGTAAATGGGATGATTTCTCCACTCAAAAGACACAGAGCAGTTGAATGGATTAAAAAGAAAATAATTACTTGTCACTTACAAGAGACACAATTCAAATATAAGAACACAGACTAAAAGCAAAGGGATGGAAAAAAGATTCCATGCAAATGCAAATGAAAAGAAAGCTGTTATAGCTACAAATGTGTGACAAAATTGACTTTAAATCAAAGGCTATAATGAAAGCCATAGAAAGGCATTATGAAATGATAAAGGGAGCAATCTGAGAATATAACATTTGTAAATCTTGGTGCACCCAAATAGAAGCACCTAAATATACAAAGCAAATGTTGATATACTTAAAAGGAAAAATGAACAATATAATAATAATAGAACACTTTAATACCCCACTTATATCAATGGGTAGAAAATCAATAAGGAAACATTGGCCTTAAAAGACACAAAGATACATTAGAACAGATTATATATATATATATATATATATGGAGAGAGAGAGAGAGACACTCCCAAAACAAAAGAAGGCATTCTTCTCACACATGAAAAATTCACCTGAATAGATTTAAGGCCACAAAACAAATTTAAGAATATTGAAATCATATCAAGAAACTATTCTGACTATATTACTATGAACCTATAAATATTTACAAGAAGAAAACTGGAAAAACTACAAATATGTGGAGATTAAACAACAGGTTGTTGAATGACTCCTGGGTCATAGAAGAAATCAAAGGAGAAATACAAAAATACCGAAAGACAAATGAAAACAGAAATGCAACATACCAAATTTTTTGGGATGTAGCAAAAGTGATTCTAAGAGGTAAGTTCATTATGCATGTCTACCTCAAGAAACAAAAGAAATCTCAAAAAATCAATATAACCTTACCTCCAAAGGAAGGAAAAAGAACAAAGCCCAAGGTCAACATAACAAAGGGAAAATGTATATTGTATAATGTATAAATAGTATAGAAGTAAATGAAATATCAATTAAAAAGGTGGAAAAGATTAATGAAACTAAGCTGGTTCTATGAAAAGAGAAACAAGATTGATAAACCTTTAGCCAGACTTACCAAGAAAAAAAGAAAAGGCTCGAATCAATAAAATCAGAAATGAAAAACTACAAGAGATGTCACACTTGTAAAAAGGATCAAAAGAGATATGAACAATTACATGTCAACAAATCTGACTACCTAAATGGATAAATTCCTAGAAACCTACAATCTTCCAAGAATGAATTATCAAGAAATAGAAGATCTGAATAGACTGATTATTAGTAAGGATATCGAATCAGTAATCAAAAACCTCCCAGCAAACAACTGCCTAAAACTAGATGGGTTCACTGACAAATTCTACCAAACAAGTCAAAGAACTTAATACCTATCCTTCTCAAAGTCTCCCAAAAAATAAGTAAGGAACAGAACACTAAATTATTTTATGAGGCCAGAATTACCCTGATACCGAAACCAGACATAAACACCTCAAAAGAAGGAAAGAAAAGAAAATTACAAACCAATATCCCTGATGAACATAGATGCATAAATTCTCAGCAAAATACCAATGAATGAAATTCAAGAATACATTAAAAGGGTCAGACAGTATGATCAAGTGGGATGTATTCCATGGGTCCAAGGATGTTATAACAGCCACAAGTCAATCAATGTGACATCGCATTAAAAAAATGAAAGATAAAAATACATGATCATCTCAAATCTATTGAGAAGAATTTGACTAAATTCAACATCACTTATGAAAAAGATTCAACAAAGTGGATATAGAGGAGATGCACCTCAACATAATAAAGGCCATATATGGCTAACTTTGTATTCAATGATGAAAAGTTGAAATTTTCTAAAACAAGCATAAGACAAAGATCCTCAGTCTTCCTACTTTATTCAACATAGTACTGGAAGTTCTAACAAAAGCAATTAGCAAGAAAAAGAAAAAAAATGCATCCAAATTGGATGAAGGAGAAGTAAAAGTGTCACTATTTGCAGATGACATGATTCTATATGTAGAAAACCCTGAAGACTACACACACACACACACACACACACACAGAATAAACAAGTTCAGTAAAGTTGCAGAATTCAAAATAAATGTACATAAATCTGCTGCATTTCTATATACTAATAACAAACTATTAGAAAGAGAAATTAAGAAAATCTCACAATTGTCTCAAAAAGAATGAAATAACTAGAAATAAATTTAACCAAGCAGGTAAAAGACATGTATAATGAAGCTGTAAGATACTGATGAAATAAACTGAAGACAGAAATAAATGAAAAGTCATTACCTGTTCATGCACTGGAAAATATGATATTGTTAAAATGAAATGTCCATATTACTCAAAGCAATATACAGATTCAATAAAATTCTTGTCAAAATTCCAATGGAAAATTTTATAGAGCTAAAACAAACAATTCTGAAATGTTTATGAAACCACAGAAGTCCCCAAACAGCCAAAGTAATCTTGAGACAGAAGAGCAAAGATACAGGTATCACTCTTCCTGATTTCAAGCTATACTACAAAACTAAAATAATCAAAACAGTATGGTATTAGCCTAAAAACAGCCACATATATTAATGTAACAGAATTGAGAGCCCAGAAATAAACCCATCCATTTATGGTCAATTTATGACAAAGTAGGCAATAATGAACAATGGGGAAAGGAGAGTCTGTTCAAAAACCATTGTTCAAGAAACTAAACAGCCCTATGTAAAAGAATGAAATTAGACCAGTATCTTACACCATACATAAAAATTAAATGAAAATAGAGTAAAAACTTGAATGTAAGACCTGAAACCACTAAACTCTTAGAAGAAAACTTAGGTGGCTAAACTACTTGACATCTGGTCTTTCTTGGCATTGAATTTTTTGATCTGACTACCAAAGCAAAGTCAACAAGTGACTGCATCAAATTGAAAAGCTCCTGCACAACAAAGGAAACCATCAACCAGATGAAAAGGCTACCTACTGAATGGGAGAAAAAACTTTCAAATCTTATATCTAATAGGAATATAAAAAATGTATATAGAACTCACAAAAATCAATAACAAAGAAAGCCAATCTGATTAAAAACTGGTAAGATGAATGAACAGATTTTTTTTCCCAAAGAAGAAATATAGGTGGCCAATGCATATGAAAAAATATTAGTTATTGGGGAAATGCAAATCAAAACGACTAAGATACACAGTCAGGAAGACAATTTCAGAAAGATAAACGAGTGCAACGTTGTGGAGTAAGGGGAAACCTTGTGTATTATTGGGAATGTAAATCGGGGCAGCCACTATGGAAAACAGTATGAAAGTTCCTCAAAAAATTAAAAATGGCACTATCATTTGATCCAGACATTCCACCTCTGGATAGTCATCTAAAGAAAATGAAAACACTAATTCAAAAAGATATGTGCAGCTTTATATTCCTTGCAATATTATTCTTAATTTTCAAGACATGAAAACAACCTAAGTGTCCAACAGTGGACCTTTGTTTCATTACCTTGACTTTATTATGCTGTCAAGGAGGGAGCAGCTCAAATCTAGGCTTTGTCATTTCCAAAAATATGATTATAGGAAAGTAATTATTAACTCTTCATAAATGAGAAAACTTGTTCTCATATGATTAGTGTGAGGAATATATATATATGTATTTATGAATATCTATAAATATGAATATTTATACACATATATGTATTATATGTAAAAATATACATACATATAGATAATCTGGATTATTGGACCAAACTATATAATTATACTTCTTAATCACTCCCACAATGATATCCTGTTTTAATTATGGTTTGCATTTATCTCTATATGAAATCGCATTATTTTATTATTGCATTATATCTACATCATGATAATTATTCAATATAGGGCATATACAATGATTTCTCTTATTCTTTATGGCATGTGCACTGGAAAGCAATCTGTAGCAGTCCTTAGCCTTTTTTTTTTTTTTTTTTTTTTTTTTTTTTAGATAATTTTAAAAAAAAATCTAGTCAAATTTTTTTTTATTTAAATTTTTTAATTTTTTACTAATAATAATTTTAATTTAATTTTTTTCTTTTTTTTTTTTTTTTTTTTTTTACTGTCTGGGATAATTCTAGACGAATAGGAACTCAAATTTTTCTGAAATTAAAAAGCATATAAAATATATAGAGAGAATGATACAATCATATAAACACCTGGGCCAATAGCTGTGTCATTTATTGCTATGGGAAATATTGGAAGCAGGCCTGGTTGTTAGAGAAGAATGAGTTTCTTTTGGACATGGTTTAAGTATCACTAAGGACAGGATCAAGAAGATACCAGAGATGGAGGCATGAAACTAGGCATGAGTGCTGGTGCATTATTCAAAGAGAAACAAGTTATAGGAAATAAACCCTCAACCTGGTGACAAACTGATGAGAGTTTTGGTCAGAAAAAAATTCCATTTGGCTTAGTAACATGAAGATATTAACAAATGCAATGATGATAGATTTGGGGTGAATGCCTTACAAGGATAAAAAGAGTAATTGATAGATTAAGAAGCAGAAGCTGTTTGAAGAAAAACACTTTCTAAAATAGACAAAAAGAACAAATCAATAGGGCCAAGGCTGGAAGGGGATGTTTTATAAGGATGTTTATAAAACAGCAATACTAGCCAATAAGGTAGGAAGTGTTCACAGGTCTGTTAAGCACTGGGAAAAGTCCAAATGCCATTAAGAGTAAAATGCGCACCAGATTTTGAAGATTTGAAAGGAAGAATATAAATTGTTTCCTGGGGGCGCCTGGGTGGCTCAGTGGGTTAAAGCCTCTGCCTTTGGCTCGGCTCATGATCCCAGTGTCCTGGAATCGAGCCCCGCGTAGGGTTCTGTGCTCGGCAGGGAGCCTGCTTCCCTTCCTCTCTGCCTACTTGTGATCTCTGTCAAATAAATAAATAAAATCTTTAAAAAAAAATAGTTTCCCAAGCACATTTTATATTGAGTGGATATAAAGGTGACAATATGTTTAATATGTTGAGTTAAATAAAATATTTTATGAAAATTAGTTTAACACATTTTTTACTTTTTAGTGTGGTTACATGTATGGCTTGCATTATGTTTCTATTGCACAGGGCTGATATAAAATATATTTAAATGCCTAACTCACTGCAGGAGAGATAGGAAAGGAAGAGGAAAATAATTTGTCTAAAATTTTTAAGACAAAGGAAAGATGAAATTATAAACAAGGTTGATCAGGTTCAATCTTTTAGAGAAAGCAGAGGGTGAATATAGATGCAACAAAATCTTCTTGAATTACTGGGAGAAAGTAGGAAAGTTTAGGTATGCTTTCTGTGTATGGTATGGTATATGTGCCACTCTTTCAGCGGATTGCTTTTCTGTTGTTTGGATCTAAGATGGAAGCTATGATGATACACGCTAGGGGATCTCTCATCATATCCATTTCCTTGTGTTCATAGCTTTTATAATCACTTCCTTTGTATGTGAGTTGAATCTGTGACTTGCTTCTGGCTTATATGACAAAGGTGAAGAGATACTGCTAATGGGATTAAATTCCCCAGTCTGTTCTCTTAGGCTTCATCAAAATGGAGATTATTTTGTGTTAGGCTGATTTAAACAGGATAAAGCTCTTAAAAGAGGGCCTGGGAACTCCTTTGAGGTGAAATACTGCCCTTTCTGTTCTGATGATGTAAGTGGTCATGTCAAGGAAGACCACTCACCAAAAAACTGCAGGTGGCCTCTAGGAAATGTTAGCAGCCTCTGAAACCTGAAGAGTTGCCTCCAGCCTAGGACCTACAGAAAGCTAGTGCCTGTGGATAGAGTGTCCTGAGAAAATGCCTCCCACTAACAATCTGAATGATCTTTGAAGCAGATTCTCCCCTGGTTGAACCTCCAAAATGAGAAGGTTGTCTGGCTGACAGGCTGATTATAACCTTTTGAAACCCTGACCAGAGTAGCCAGTGATGTCCTGTTCAGATGCCTGACTCAAGAAACTGTGAGATAATAAATGCAAATTGTTTAAAATTGCCAACTATTTGCTTGTCCATAATGCAGCAACGAAAAAATAACAGAGGCTTTTCCCCTTAAACAATTTGTATGGTGCACATCAGAGTTCCTGATATCCAAAATGCTGAGATCTAGTCTGAGATATGACATTTGAAACTCTTAACTCTTTCAAACTTCTCACTTCACTGTTTTAGATAAGTTTCCTCTTGTGCAAAAAACAAGTTTGACCTAAATTAAAATTTTGATTATTTCCAACTCCAACATTCTATTATTTGATTATGAAATATCCAGAGAAAGATTCTCTATGATCACTTTCTACAACTTTCAGAGCCACAGTAAAACTTGGGATCACTTTTAGGGGTGCCGGGGTGGGTCAGTGGGTTGGGTCTCCGCCTTTGGCTCAGATCCTGATCTCAGGGTCCTGGGATTGAGCCCTGCATTGGGGTCTCTGTTCAGTGGGGAGCCTGCTTCCCCTCACCTCTGCCTGCCTGCCTGTGATCTCTCTCTCAAATGAATAAATAAAATCTTAAAAAAAAAAAA
>PISX010034564.1:0-13865 GCA_004024625.1 Mellivora capensis
CCTCCTCCTCCTCCTTCTTCTTCTTCCTCTCCTTCTTCTTCTTTTTGTATTCCCATGTTTTCTCTCCTTTTCCTTTCTGTGTTGGGTATTCACTTTATTCTATTCACTTAGGGTGGGAGGCTATCACAAACTCTCTTTAATCTACCAAGGATGTGGCTATTGACTGGAAGCAGTATTGGCCAGGTGTTCAAAACCTTATGAGAAAGTTATGAACTAATTGGCATTATCCAACTGGCAAAGTGTGAATGGTTTCCAGTCTACAAAAAGTTATCCATTCAGGGGTTCTGATGGACCACTTAGTGCTAATGGAGTGCAGAAAGACTGGCTAATGAGAAATGACTATCAGCCATAGGGGTTAAGGGTGGTGGGAGAAATATTGCATAGATCCTGGCAAAGTCACTGTTACCTTCTACCTCAGGATTTAGTTTTCTATCCCTCTATTCTGCTGGACACTAAGAAGAATATTTGGAATTCCAGTCTACTGGACTCTTCTTCCTTTTTCCTATCCCCCCCCCATTAACCTGATTCTTCTTTTCATAATGCCTATAAATAGCAAGAATTATCTGGCTTCCCCTACATATATGAGTCGTATATGTCAAAGTATATAAGTGTTTCTTGTGAATTATATCTTTGCTCATTAATAATCAGCCTGTTTGAGATGCTTTCCTTTTTGAAGTTACATAGAATCGAATGGACTTGTCTTTGCCATTAACTTCTTGGTATCAGCTGAAGATGTTCCTAATCTGACTCTTTCTGAATGCTTATGGCCTAACCAACCAAATTAGGTAATAAGGTATATTCCCTCATCTCTATGGTCAACTTTCCAGCTGTGATGAGAAAGCCCATGGTGTTAAGCCTTCAATTCCGAACAAGATGGTTCTTCCCTCTCCACTATTAACTCAGTAGAACTGAACGGGACATATTGGCTACATGGTCCAGGATGCATCTGTACTGGATAAGCTGGATCAGAAAAGAAGCAAATCTCTCCATTTCCATGTTTACCAGCTCTCTCAGAATAATTTGTCCAAAGTGAACACTGCAACCACCCTAACTAGCAGCAGACTCTCTAATGCCACCACTGCATGTAAGGAAGTCTCATGTCTACCTGCCAGCATCTTCTCATTTGACTATGTTCAAGATGATGAACAAGCTACAGTGTGACAAGCTTTTCTTCTTTTTCTTTCCCCTTTTCCATTCTACTGTTTCCTCTACTCTATGCTAACTCACTGTTTAGGCTTCATGAAGGTCTCATTTTTATCCTTTGCTTAACTCTGACAATATCCGTTGTACTTGGGTTGAAAGTGTAATACATACTGGTCAGAAGATGGAGATGAATATCTTTTGACCTCAACCACACTGGAGAAATATCAAGAAGGAGACCTCTCTATTCTTCCCCTTGGCATATACGAAGTTATGATACAATGTACCCCAAAAGATGATACATGGTATCTCATAAGATGTAAGCAGAGGATAAGAACTATGGAATGCACACAGCGATAGGGAGTAGAAACAGGCAAATTTACAAAAACTGCAACTTCTCTAAATTCTTTATAATAATTCTTAGAATGCTTCAATTCCTTGAATCTTTGAAGATGGTCCTTCTAACTACTCTAGGTTGATAGGCCTATTCTAGGACTCTTGAAATTCCCAGTGGTTTAGATCCCTCCCAACAGGTAGAAATTCAAAACTATATACCGATTGACTACCCGAGAAGCTGTGTGACAATTCTATTAAAGATGCTTCCTAGTGTTCTTTTGGTACCATTTGGCACATGTTGAGATTAGGGGAACAGGTGCTTCTGCCACAACCTCATACCCTTCCCCACATCCAGCCTTTCTCTTATGCTTCCCAGTTGGGATAAATATACTGCCTTGTCCTATATTTCAGTAGAAAGCCTACTTTCACCAAAGTCAAAATATTTGTGCCTATATACATCCAGGTGCATACTCATGCAAATAAACATAATCATCAGTAAGTGGTCTCACCTGGATTTTGCTCTCACTTTTGAATGAACAGAATTACAATCCCATGCTTTTATCTCTACTTCTCCAGCTGGAAACTAACTGATACTTATGCTGCTTGGATTCCCCATGCTTGTATAGAGTGGAGTTAGGCAGAAGGATTTCAAATTCAATTTGAAGGATTGTATTCTAGACTAGAAAAGAGAATTTGATCATAGGTCCATAAGGTCCGCCTTCATTTGTTTTAGCAAGGACACATTTTGTAAGCCTTAATACTTCAGACACTACATGAGTACCCACATCCTATTCCAGAATTTTTACTTCCTAAGCCACTGAAGTGTCACAATATTGATGCTTTCAACTTATACTAAAAGTTCTGTTGTGTAATGTAATTTGGGTGCATCACTAAATGATACCTTTCTCCAAATATTCATTTACCCAGGGTCCAACATCCAAAAAGCTGCTATTCGTTCTGTGTGTGTATGTGTGTGTGTGTGTGCATAACAGAAATGTAGATATTTCTGTTAAAACAGTCTTTCACAGGAGGCCAAACTATTGCAGCAGGGGTAGGAATGTCTTCTGTTTTCATCTGATGCAGGAGGAAAGACCGTGAGAGGAAGGTGGTATGGGAGGTCCTCAACCTGGCCCAGGTCTGGTGTTGTCTTAGATAGAATAAGCAGAGTTTGACAAATACACTGTGGACCATTGTTAGTGTGCTCAGATCCAAGTCTTGGGGTGTGGAGGGCATGGTTGTGGGGAACCATGGAGTTTCCTGTGAAGGAGATAGACATTCCTATAGAATGACTTACTATTTTTACTTATACTAGTTTCCAAGGAACTAGTAGTAGCCCATTTAGGTAAATTAGATGCCTTAAGCAGTCATGCATTCAGAACCAGAACCATGGCAGCCACAATGAAGACAAGCTGGGCCATAATCACCTCATGAGCTAAAGTCCCATTCCTGCCATATCCTCAGCCTCTATTACAGGAAAAAAAATCAATTCTACACTGAAACAAAAATGGGCTTTTCTGACTATGATTCATTTAATACAAAAATGTAGAGCCTGTGTCAGAACACAAACCAAAGCATATGACTTCAACAAGCTTTCCATGTGGGCAGCAGGACTCCAAACACGGTAAATAGAGAGTGTAGCTCCAATAGGTGCCCTTCCTTTGTTCAAAAGTACCTCCATAACCATTAGGGGATATTTGGGGTATGGATTGTTTAGTTAGAACATTTTCTACTCAGTGTGCTCTACAAATGTCTGATCATCTGTACACAAGAAATGGAATCAAAATGTTAATGCACCTAAATTTTATGAAAGAAAGTCATTCCCCACTATCTATAATCTCAATTTAGATACATGCCATGTCCTGTTGAAAGAGGTTTATCTATGTGTTTTATATTCCATGAAACAAGAGAAAACCGTTGTATCTCTTGCCCCCTCCCTTCAAGTGAAAGAGACAGAGACAACGGAACTGTGATAAACCGGCTGCATTGATGCTGAAGTATTTGAACAGCCATAATGAAAGAACATCTCTGAAGATAAATGTCGGCTGCTCCCGTGAAGGATGAAGCTGGTTTTCACTCATTCCGCTCTCCTCCGCAGCACCTAATACAATATATTACATGCTGTTTAAACAGCTGCTCAGTAACCACTGAGTGTTGAACGAAGTCTTCTAGGAACAAAAGTGACTGTTTGACAGGTGGGTGGAGAGGGGCTGGGAGAAGAGTATCGGTGAGTAGGGTGACATACTTAGAGGAAGAAGGGTCAACGGAACAATATTTAGCTCTTCCCTTCTCCTTCCCTGCACACTGCTTGCTTTTGTATTTTTGGATAAATTTTACCCATATTGTATATGTTTCTCTGTAGCATTTTCCCCCATTTATATGTGTTCTTTGAGGCTTTGCCATGCCTTCATAAAACTCTATCTCATTCAAAAGTAAAAGCTACATTGCACTCTAGCTTGTGGAGTTTTCATAACTGATTATTTCAGGAACAAAGCCTTTCCTTTTTTACCTCTTACTGTCCAGGATACATCCTCCGCTGTTCCCT
The DNA here is from genome assembly GCA_004024625.1 of Mellivora capensis. Taxonomy (NCBI): domain Eukaryota; kingdom Metazoa; phylum Chordata; class Mammalia; order Carnivora; family Mustelidae; genus Mellivora; species Mellivora capensis. The sequence goes on from PISX010034564.1 coordinate 4,019, forward strand.
CCCTCACCTCTGCAGTGGGAGCTCTTAGGATAGGAAGGAAAACTCAACAAGGAACCCAACAAAGCTGAGAAAGGTGAAGGGAACCAGTGGAGCCTGAATACCTCGTACACTGAAAATACTTCATCCATTTTCTTTTTCTGGTTACAGTCCTGCAACCAAGTATACCCCATATTTGTTTTATGCTTGCAATTGACCTTGCTCTCTTAACCCCGTCACAAGCTCCCCAGGGGCAAGGAGTGAAATCTGCATTCACCTCTAAAATGCACAAAACCTGGCATCACCCAAGCCCCTGACAGGTGAGCAAAGTGCAGAGATGAGGCAGGTGCATTTAATCAAAGGGAGTAGATGTGATATAATTTGTGATCCTCTTTCTGGGGCAAAAATCTTTTTTTTTTTAAATTTATTTATTTGTCAGAGAGAGAGGGAGAGAGAGCGAGCAAGCACAGGCAGACAGAGTGGCAGGCAGAGGCAGAGGGAGAAGCAGGCTCCCCGCCGAGCAAGGAGCCCAATGTGGGACTCGATCCCAGGACGCTGGGATCGTGACCTGAGCCGAAGGCAGCCCCTCAACCAACTGAGCCACCCAGGTGTCCCTGGGGCAAAAATCTTAAGTCAGTTTTTCTGGAATTAGGCTCAACAACTGGAGCAGAAGTGGAGGTCATAGGAAGAGAAGAGGTACGTTAGTCAGAATAGAGGACATCCCCATTGCTCCCAGACAGTTCAAGTTCACATCGGAAGCTGAATAAATTTATGTCTCTAGGACAGTGGCTCTGAGTGTCAGTGTGCACAGAATCCCCTGAGAGTTGTGTTTAACCTGAAAAATCTTGGACCCTACTCACAGAGGCTGTGGCCTGGGACACTACACCCTGAAAGTTGCCTTGGGGATTCTGATATGCGCAACGTGTCTATCACATTCTGAGAGTGTGTGAGAGCAGAGCAAGGATGGCCATCTCTACTCTCTGTGGCAAACCACCCCTCACAGTCATCACATAGTAAACTTGTTTGTAGTACCCTCCTGCCAATGGCTCCCTTTCTCAGTCTTAGTGTTCCTGTAGCTGTAAGAATTAAATAGGGTCTCTAGCTAGGCACTGAGATAGGCCAGGCAGCATAAAGAGGAGTGGGGAAGGGTGGGTGAGGACAAAGATAAGGGCCAAAGGGAGGCAATAAGTCAGTGCTATTGGATTATTGGTTTGAAATGGAAAATTTGGGTAAGAGGTGGATGCCTCTTATCTAAAAGGGTAAAAGGGACTCAGGCACTTACAAAATGAAGTTCCAAGTTCTGAAATTATGCAATTGAAGCTGTTGACTAAAACTTGTAGAATTTAATTGAAAAGGAAAAAAATACCCACTCTAAGGCCCTGGGCAGAAATATGCATTGAGCAGATTCAATGTTCCAGTCCCTGTCTTTGAGTGGAGCTCAGTCTGGTCCTGAGATAGACAGGAAGAGATGTGATCACAGTAACAGTGGCTGACATTTATTGAGCACTTACTCTATGCCAGGTAGTGTTCCAAGGATTTACTCATTTTATTATCACAATAACCTCTCAATAACCAGGACTTTTTCAGTCCTTCATTTTACAGATAAATAAAGTAAGGAACAGAGAACTAGATAACTCTCCCAAATTACACAACTAAAACAAGTTATAAATCCAAACCGTCTGACTCCAGAATTTATGACTTAATTCCTAAGCCATTATATTTTAATTAAACATATAAAATCCAGTGATAGAGTCACCATAAGGAGCAGAGAAAATAGAGAGGTGGAAAAGGTCAGATGTGGTGAGGAATTGCAGAACAGGTGATGTCTCAGTTGGGTTTTGAAGAGTGAATATATGAGTTTTATGGGAAGAAACAAGGAGGTGGTTCATGGCATTCCCTGGAAGTGGTGGGTTACAAACACCCAGAGATTGTGTTGGAGGAACCACATAAGATGAGAATGAACACATAGTACATGAAAGAGAGGAGAAGAGAGTTAAGATGGATAGGGGTAGGGAGGGGTAGGGAACAGAGGATGGAGGGTCTGTGCATTGAGTAAGCAGATGGGAACTGGGCTTAGGCAAAGTGAACCTGTGAATGGTTTTAAGTAGGGGAGTGAACGACGAGATTTGTTTTTAAAATTTATTTAATAGAGTGGAGGAATGACTAGTTCAGGAAAAGACTAGAGGCAAGGACCTAGTATTTAGGGTCTATATTGATGCTGGCCAGGGCAAGCAAACCTCTGGGGAATGAAAGAAACCAAATAATAGGCCTTTCTTACTTATTCTTTCTGAATTATCCATTTTTACGCCTTAAGTGCTCCCTTCATTTCGTCATTGTAGACACAACCTGTGAGGTGACCTGTGGACATTCTGAAAGTATAAGAACTCACACTCATCACAGAGAATTCATTTTCAGGCTTGCTGCTTTCATCTTTAGTGACACTTAATGTCCCTGTGGGAGTAGGGGATAAACCGTTTACATTTTGTTACAGGGGTTGATCAATATATAGTCATGACTGTCTTTTGATCCTGAACTCTTGGACTCAATTCTCTCCAACAGATACAAATCTAGGAAATAGAGATGTTGTCAATGGGAGAAGGAAGTGGACCCTTGTTCCTGGGGACAAGAGAAGTGATCCTTTCCCTATGGCATGTCTGCTGTGTGTATAAGGCAGTGAGCTTCAGAGTTATAAAGTAACCACCTCCTGCATTTGTCTAATCAAGGTTTTATCATTTGCAGAGAGAGTTCACATGCATGATCTCATCTGAGTTGGGTGGAAGTTGCCATTCACACCTCTGTCATCAGGACCAAAATACCTTGTGACTTCGCTCAACAGCAGCTGGCTGAGGAGTGTGAGGAACTCAGCTGCACAGGTGCTGGCAAAGTGGAGAGTGGGGAGGGGGCCCTGGGGCTTTTTCTGTATTCTAGGAGGAGGAAGGGCAACTGTTGTGAGTGAGTGGGAAAGAAGATGAGGAAAGCCTGGGAAACTGTCAAGTGGAAAACTTGTGGGGCTTATGAAACAGCTCATTTGGTGCATCTCTTTATCCAATTGAGTTGGAAAGGGAAGGGAAGGCACTACAGATCCTGGAGCTCCCTTGGGGAGAAAGTTAATTCCGCTTGGATAAGGAGTTTCAATGTTTGACAAATTCCATATATATATATATATATATATATATATATATATATATATATATGCCTGATCTGACTTTCCCTAATGTTATAATTCTAGTTTGATTTCTTCTTCAAGATAATATTCTTTGGGGGGTAAAAAAAGTGAATTCTCCCAAAACCCTTTCCTAAATAAATGTTCATATATTATACCTTGTGGTGACATGTACAGATTAAGAACTGGAGATGAAAGTGAAGGACAAAAAGAGCGACTAGAATATGGACCTCTTGAGAGCAGGGAGGGTCCATAATCACCTTTGTACTCTTCACACAGAGTCTGGTACCGAGCACATTTTTGCTGAATGTATATATGTTATATGAAAAAATGAATGAATGGAGAGAAACAGAGAGAGAAGTGAATCGGGGTGAGAGAATAAAGACATTAATATTTAAGCTCATAATGCTTTTCTTTCCACAATTTTTCACTCTTTAATCAGATTACCTCATTCACCACTCCACACCTAGATTTTCTAAATTCCATCCATACAATGAGGGAAACAAGAAAACAACAAACCCAATACAACAGTGTCCCACCACTTAAGACCCAAACCAGGAATAGGAACCCAGACAAATGCACACATTCTTTGGCCTTCAGAAGTTGAATGCCAATCTCTAGTGTGCCCATAAGCCCTCCTTGTGTGGGGGATACATCACTCTCAAGAGGAACATTTCCATAGCTTGCAGCAAAGAGAAAATTATCCCTACTGATTCAAGTATAGAAACAAAATGGAAAGTTCTTCTCAGGGCAAGTCAAGACACAATTGAGGGCATGCACTCAAGGAAGCGACCCCCCTCCCCATGAGAGTAAATGTGGCATTACAAGATCATTTGGACCTTAGCTCTCTGAGTTCTGGTTTATAATTCTTGGAGCACTGTCCCCAGAGAACACCAGCAAGGCTTAAAACACCTCTAGGTACTCCTCTATTTTGCAAAGGACCCTCAAAATCCAAAACAAATTATTTAGAATTTCTTTGCTGGTAGAATGTTTTCATACCTTTTGGGTGAGATTTGAGGGGAGAAAGATCATTCAGAACCAAAGTTGATGAAAAATATAAATGACTAAGCTGTGAGTAGCACTTTTGACCAAAAACAGTGTGTAACACACACACACACACACACACACTTATTTCATGCTTTAGTGAAAGATTTTGAATGGACTCTGAAAAACAACCTGAGGGTTTTGAAGGGGCAAGGGGTGGGAGGTTGGGGGAGCCAGGTGGTGGGTATTATGGAGGGCACGCATTGCATGGAGCACTGGGTGTGGTGTAAAACTATGAATTCTGTTACGCTGAAAAGAAATGAAATTAATAAAAAAAAAGAAAGATTCCAAAGTGGATTGCACCATACAACCATGGAAAAAATATGTGTAGAAATTCCCTTGTGAAATTGAAGCAAGATACTTATTTGGAAGAATACATTAATAAAAGCAAAAGTTGTCTCATAATCTAGTTATAAGCACAAGGGTACAATGGTGACTCTAGTATCAATTATTTTGCACACTTAGCACTGTTCATGCATGAATCTGGCAGCTTTCAAAATATTACAACCATGCTTGTCCTGAATGTGATTCGATAACCCTTCTTTTCCTGATATGATCATGTCTGTCAGTATAAGCCTACCATCACTGAGTCTTTCCCTCCTGTGTGTTCCAAATACATATGTGCCTTGAAGGTCATATATACATATATATACATATGCATATATATGTATATATGTAGTTATATATATATGAAAGTTCTAAAGAAAATATTAGGAATTTCTACTGGAAAGCTATAGGTATAATTTCTGCAACAGCCTCTTTTCCCTGATCTCTTCATATTTCATTTTCTTTTTTTTGAGAAGTGCCAGAAGATGTTTGATTATTATTATATTAAATAATAATTCCTGACTCTCAGTTCTTGCTTTATGATCATCTTGGATATATAACTGTGTTTGCTCTGGGAAAATGGGTCACAGATTGCTAAACTAGCTTCTCACCGTGCAGTGGTTAAGAGCTGTTTGTTTTTCAAATACCTTAATTGTATGGTCTACTAGAAAAGAGCAGCACTGGAAATTATACCTCTGGACTAAATGCAACCAGATGGACAAAAACAACAAGGCGTTTGAAAAGATAAATGCCCCACAATCCCCCTGTGGTTGGTTTTATCGCCAGTTAATTTTCTAATGGCTTCTTCTGGGGCAGGGGGATATCCCCCAGGGTTAGGAGTGGTCCCTCAGCAAAAATCAGGCAACCTTCAGAGAGAAGGGTCCTCTTTACTGCCTATTTGGGTACAATCAGAGTAAACATTTTGGTTTGGGGGCTGGAGTAATAGGCAGAGCTGGTGGGAGGGTGGAATTCTAAGCACAAGAAGAGTAATATGTCCCTTTTTGTTTTACATTTCTCATTGATTTTTCATTTTGCGGTGCCTTTTGGTAGATACAAAGCAAGAGTTTTAGTCCAGAGCTGGTGACTATAGCTGAAGACGTGGGAAGCATGGCATTCAATGACCTCATTGGTCGTCTGCAGGTTAAGGTTTCAGAAGTGAGAGCTGCTATTGGAAAAATACCCCATGTTAGATGAGGGTCATGTGAACTCATCAACAGACTCAGGGTGAGGCTGACCTCTGAGTCTTTGTTGCTCTTCCCAGGACCATAGTGTCCAGACTAAAATCTAGCCATTGTGGATATGCCTTAAAATCCAGGCAACCAGGCTGCCAGGCCATAAGTAATTATATACCATTTCTTGTAATATATAATAACAACACTGGATTCACGGCTGGGCAATGATGGAGATGTGGGGAGAAAATTCAGAAATAAATGTAGATAGACGAACTCATTGACTCTTTTCTCATGAAATGGTTGGGATTGTTGAAAACATCTCATCATTTGGGAACAGTTTCTGCTCTCCCACCCCATCTCCAACTCTGTCACCACTTCCCCCAAATACAAGTTCTTGAAAATTGAAGACAAGGAATTTAAGGTACTCCAAATATTTGTATTATAAAAGAGAAAAAAGATGAGTTGAAAAAGTGAGACCTGGGGTCTCCTGAGGCTTGAGTTGGCTGATGGAGTTAAAATAAAAGCAGTTAACATTTCTTCCTCATTCCTTCTGGAAAAGTTTCAGCTATAGCCTGTGGTCTCTGTGCCTGTGTAATTTAATATTAAATCCCAGTCTCCTGTGATTACTTCATGTAAACTCTTCATATCCTCATTAGACCTTTTCATATCCCTGAAATCTCCCTTGAAGTCCTTCTTCATGAGTTCACCTCCACCAGAAAACATCAAACTATATACTTAAAACATCTTCACTTTATTATATGTCAATTAAGTATTAATAAAGCTGTTAAATATAAACTTCTGACTTTCCGGTTGGCCTTAGGTTGGATTGCAGTCATTAAAAGAAAATTTAAAAATTATGTAAAATTAACATACAATGAGATGCAGAACGCTTCACTCTCAAATTTGATAAGTTTTGGTAAATGTATACATCCATCTGGTTACCATTCCAATTAATATTCAGAACATTTCAATCACCTTAAACATTTCTCTATGCCCCTTCCAGTGAAACCCACATCACATGTATTAATTCTGCCTGTTCTTAAACTTCAGAAATGTTATAAACATTGGGGTACAGATAGCCCTTCTTTTCACCACATCTGTATCTTTGGGGTAAATACCCAGAAGCGCGATTGCAGGGTCATAGGGAAGCTCTATTTTTTAGAAATATAAATTGTAATAATCTTTAGAAATATAAATATGCAAAGAAAAAAAACTTCAGAAATGTTTAGTAATTATATTTATTGTTTTCAGCTTGTCCTCTCTCATTCAGTTTATGGCTGTTGAATTTATTCACATAGCTATAGTTAGTTATTTTTTGTTGCTGCATCATACCACTTTGGCATACTTACCACTCTATAACTATTTCATAATTTGCTTATTCATTTTCCTGGTCATGGACTTTTGGATCAGTTCTAGTTTTTGGATTATATGAACAAAGCTGACATGAACATACTCATACAATTCTTTTTGTAGATGTATGCTTTGTTTTCTCTCAAATGAATTTATGACTGGAATTGCTGAGTGAAACTTAAGATATATCTTCAATTTTTTAAATGAGATATAATTTACATACCATAAAATTCATCCTTTCAAATTATTCAGTTTTTACTATATTCACAAGACTGTGTAATGATCACGACTATCTAATTCAGAATATCTTTATCATCCCAAAAGAAACCCCATACTTGTTCACTCTCCATTCCTCCCCCTCTCAGTCCTTGACAACTACTAATCTACTTTCTATCTCTATGTATTTGACCTTTCTGGATATTTCATATAAATGGAATAATATAATATGTGTCTTTTTGTGTCTGGCTTCTTTCACATTCCATATTTTCAAGATTTATCCATGTTGTATTATGCATAAACATGTCATGTATTTAATGGCTGAATAATATATCATTGCATGAATACACTATATTTGTTTATACGGTCATCAGTTGGTGGACATTTGTGTTGTGTCAGTTTTTGGCTATTATGAAGTATACTGGAATGAATATTTATGTATGGTAAATCTATTTTTCTGTTCTCTTGGATATATAGCTATGAGTGGAATTGTGGGTCATACGGTAACTCTATATTTAACTTTTTGAGCAGATGCCAAACTGTTTCCCAAAGCAGCTGTACCAGTTTACATTCTTACCAGCAGTGAATGAGGGCTCAAAAATTTTGGTCATAGCCAACCTAATGGGTGTGAGTTGTATTTCATTATGGCTTTGATTTGCATTTCTCTAATGACTAATGATGAGCATTATTTCATTGACCACTTATACATTTTCTTTGGAGGCATGTGTATGTCTCCAAATGCTTTACCCTATTTTAATTGAGTTATTTGCCTTTTTATTGTTGAGTTGTAAAAGTTTGTTCCATATGTTGAATACTAGACCTTTATCAGATATGCGATTTGCAAAAATTTCTCAGTCTCTGGATTGTCATTTTATTTTCTTGATAGCGTACTTTAAGGCACAAAGCTTTTGGGGGCACCTGAGTGGCTCAGCGGCTTATGTATCAGACTCTTGATTTCAACTTGGGTCATGATGTCAGGGTTGTGAGATCAAGTCCCATGTTGGGCTGAGTGTGGTGCCTGCTTAAGATTCTCTCTCTTGGGATGCCTGGGTGACTCAGTCCATTGAGCATCTGCCTTCAGGTCATGATTACAGGTCGAATCCCTGGGACTGAGTCCCACATTGGGCTCCCTGCTTAGCAAGGAGTCTGCTTCTCTCAGTCCCTCTGCCCCTCCACTGCTCATGCTCTGTCTGTCTGCCTCTCTCTAAAATAAATAAATAATATCTTTAAAATTAAAAAAGATTCTCTCTCTCCCTCTGCCTCTCCCCGCAACTTGCACTTGCTCTCTCTTTCTCTTCTCTCAAAATAAATAAATAAATAAATAAAGCACTGAAATTTTCAATTTTCATGAAGTCCAATTTATGTTTTATTTTGTTACCCATGCTTTTGGTATCATACCTTAACAAATTGCCTAATCCAAGATTTTAAAGATTTATTCCTATGTTTCGTTCTAAAAATTTTTTAAAAAATTATTTTTTAGCTCTTACATTTAAGTTTCTGATCTGTTTTGAGTTAATTTTTGGATGTGTTGTGAGGAAGAGACCCAGTTTTATCCTTTCACTTGTGCTTATCCAGTTATTCCAACAGTATTTGTTGAGAAGACTATTTGTTGAGAAGACTATTCTTTCCCCCACTGAACTGTTTTGGCATACTTACTAAGTACCACTTGATCACATATTTTTTAAATTTTTTATAAACATATAATGTATTATTAGCCCCCGGGGTACAGGTCTGTGAATCGCCAGGTCTACACACTTCATGGCACTCACGATATCACATACCCTCCCCAATGTCCATAACCAACCACCCTCTCCCTACCTCTCTGCCCCTGGCCACCCTCAGTTTGTTTTGTGACATTAAGAGTCTCTTATGGTTTGTTTCCCTCCCAATCCCATCGTGTTTCATTTATTCTTTTCCTACCCCCCAAACTCCACACATTGCATCTCCACTTCCTCATATCAGGGAGATCATATGATAATTGTCTTTCTCCGATTGACTTATTTTGCTAAGCATAATACCCTCTAGTTCTATTCACGTCATCGCGAATGGCAAGATTTCATTTCTTTTGATGGCTGCATAACATTCCATTGTGTAGGGGTTTGTGTATATATACACACACACACACACACCACATCTTCTTTATCCATTCATCTGTTGATGGACATCTAGGTTCTTTCCATAGTTTGGCTATTGTGGACATTGCTGCTATAAACATTCGGGCGCACGTGGCCCTTCGGATCACTATGTTTGTATCTTTAGGGTAAATACCCAGTAGTGCAAGTGCTGGGTCATAAGGTAGCTCTATTCTCAACTTTTTGAGGAACCTCCATGCTGTTTTCCAGAGCGGTTGCACCAGCTTGCATTACTACCAACAGTGTAGGAGGGTTCCCCTTTCTCTGCATCCTCACCAGCATCTGTCATTTCCTGACTTGTTAATTTTAGCCATTCTGACTGGTGTGAGGTGATATCTCATTGTGGTTTTGATTTGTATTTCCCTGATGCTGAGTGATGTGGAGCACTTTTTCATGTGTCTGTTGGCCATCTGGATGTCTTCTTTGCAGAAATGTCTGTTCATGTCCTCTGCCCATTTCTTGATTGG
>PISX010034565.1:0-13865 GCA_004024625.1 Mellivora capensis
TCAAAAAGCTGTTTTAAGACATCAATATTTGATAGGCTCATGGAAGAAATGGGAGTCTGATGACCGACAGAAGAGCAGGGATGTGGGACCTGTGTCCTCCTAACCACAGCCCTGTTTGGGGGTCACTGATAGAGCATGTGTTCCGTAGAGACAACAGCTTCTCTGATTCAATGGCAAGGTCCAGGTAGTGGCTAAAACCCAGGCTGCCGTGCAGGGGAGCCACCCCTCTCTCTGATCCCTTGCTCCACACAAAGGCAGCTAGTTTGACAAAGGTCACGGGGTCAATGGAGGGGCCGCAAGGCAACGGAGGGGGCAGAGTCATCTGCTGTTAAACAATTAGCTCACTTCCATGCAGGCACCTGTCCTGGCAATTTCTGGGGGGCTCCTCTGCTCTATTGGAAGCTCATTTATCTCAACTGAGCAGATATGGGCTCTAGACTTTTCTCTGGAACTCTTGTTACCCAGTGGCAGGCTCTGTTCACCCACGCAAAGTGCTCCACACCAAAGGGGTAGTCTGCCCTCTCCCTTCTTCCCCTGCTCTGAAAAGCATTGAAATGTGATGACCCTCCTTTCTCTGGGTGCTTATACTCCTATGAGTATCATCGAATGGAGGACTGGCTCTCTTATCTTCATGCAGAGTACTGGCTGCCTGTGTGGTATGGCTTCACACAGTCCAGAAAAAGGCCCTGATATTGCTGATGCCTCACACACTTCCTCTTTGATGTGCAAGTTTCTTTTTAATAAGGACTCAACTTTTTATTTCACAAATGAGGGTAGACAACAGGCAGGACCTCAGTGAGAGAACACTAAAGAGAGATTTACACTAAAGTGTGAATGACTGATACAGAGCCCTTGGAGGAACAGGTTGTGAAAGAGAACAGGCAGATACTTGACTTTCTGACAAGCATATGCCTGTGATGGTTAGAGCTGCAGGCATCTTAGAATTCAGCTCCTTCGTGTTTCAAGTTCAGAATCTAAAGCTCTGACGTTATTATGCACCTGAATGAAAGATGGATTAAGAGTCAGAAGGCAGAGACCAAACTCTTAGCCCTGCCATTTTCTAATTGTGTGACCTTGGGAGAAAAAAAAAAAAAAAAAAAGCCACATCAGCACTCTGAGCCAGTTTCCTCATCTGTAAAACAGGGATGGGGCCAAATGAGATAATATGAGTGAATGTATTTGTTAATTCTAAAGCACTAGTGGATGTCAGGGGCCACTATCGCTGAGCCCAAAAGAAATAGCATCACTCTCCACCAGCAACCCCATCCACAGCTATCCAGGCAGAGGATTCCTGGGTCCCACAGCACAGTGTGCACACTGGACCAGACGACTGAGTGTGGCCTAATGTCATTGGCTCCTTGTCAGTCCATACCTAGGCTGGGTCACTGTCCACTCTCATACCTCCCTGACCAGGACAGGTCTGGAACATTCTATCCTGAGAAAAGGAGCTCAGGAAATGCTGCTTGAATCACAGAGACTTGGCTGCAGACCCCCAGCTTGGCAGGTAGGCCAGCCTTGCAGAGTGGAGTGTGGGGTCAGGCCCCATCCAAGAAAGGGGGTGCAGGCTTTGGAAGTGGTGTAGGCTGAAACACTTTCTGTAGCAAACCACTCTCGTTCTTGCTAAGGCCCGGGAGCTGAAAGCCCTGTCTCCCTGCCCAGAGCACCGGAAGGCATCTACCAGCTCTCTGGGACAGCACAGTATAGCAAGGTAGGACCGAGAGGCTCTCCCTGACTTCTTCCCTGGGGTGCAGCAGTCCAGAGGCTCTTGCGTGCTCACTCCTTCCTCTGACCTCCCAAGGCCTCTAGGAGGTGTTGTGATTTCCATATCACAGTCTGGGGCTCGGGTGTGAGGGGGCACACCTGGGGCCTGAGTGAGGCCTTAGAGTCAGACCAGCCCCCTTCCACGGGACCTCCAGTGGCATCAGGAAGTCAACGGTCCTTTGATCTCTTCAGTGAAAGGGAACGCCATACTCCTAATGCAGAGAGCCAATGGTTTTCTTTAAAAACACCATCCATTACAATCCCTCCAGAATAATTTGTTTCTAATTAGAAACATCCCATCATCTCAGTGGTGATTAATGCCTCTGGTCTTAAAACTGAAACATCTCAACTTGTGATCAAAAGTCTCACTATTCTAGAAAGAAATGTGATTTCCTCCTCTCCCATTTTAAGTGACATCTCTCTGCCCCCGGGGTCAAATACCCAGCATTTAGTGGGTGGAAACAACGATTTGCACAGATCTGGAAATAGCTGGTATCCCAGGAGGACAGGTCATTTGTCAAACATAGCAGAGAGTAATAATGCCCTCAGCAGGAATGGGAATGTGAGGACTGTCCCGCGCGGGGGACCCGGGTTGGGGTTCAGCCATGTGCTGAGGCTGGGGGAGGGGCCCTGCCTCCCCACAGTTCTGGGTGCTGTTCTCAGGCACCCTCACTCAGATACAGGAGAAGACTGGTGCCAGCCCCTTTCCAAGGGATGACTGGTGCTTCTTGCTTCGGTGGGGGCAGGACAGCACGTGAAGAACGTCCTCAGATTGGCCCGTCTATCACCTCCCTAGAGACACACTAATCTTTTTCAACAGCACCTTGGGGCCAAGTAACAGGAGATTTCTTGGAGGCAAAATGTCAAAGCTTCCAGATACACTGAGGCTCTGACAGCCCTCGGACTCCTATTGAGTTTCCTTTTGGGCAGCTTGTTTGAAGCCTTCAAATTCTGGCACATGGGCGGTTTGGGGGCTGGTTATAGGAGAGGATTTAAAAGTGTACCAACCCCATGTGTGTGATGAGGGCACTGTCCACAAGCTGTGAAGCCAAGCCAAGAGGTCAATGGCAAAGCAAATATAGTCCAAACAAGTGTGAATATCAGGGAACATTCATCTAGTGGAATCCAGTTATGTTGGACAGTTGCCCAGCGAGTGAGGACCAGGACCCCCATAGGGAACTGTATCCTTTCCATTCTCCAGAGAAGAAATGGGGAAAAGCAATCGGCAGATTTTTAGAACTGTGCTGTACAGATCTCTGCACCTGGGGGGCGGGGTCAGCCCACCTGGTGATGGCAGTGGAGGAGGGAGCGGTGGCAAGGCCAACAGTCAGGGTGTGGTCCCCCAGTTCAGTTCTGTGTGGCCCCTGCCCCATCACGCTTGCTCCCAGTACATTCATGCCTATACGGACTTCCAGTTCTGGGTCCATGACCAAGTTCTCACTTTGGGAGGTCAAGTCTTCCCTGGGCCCTAGCTCTTGGCCAGACCTGCTGGGGAGGGGGCAGCTGGAAGTATGGGAGAGCATTACCCCCCTTCCCTGCTGAGTACTCTCTCCCTTGGCTCTGTGTGCACCAAGCCAGTGCCATCAGATACCAGCCCTGAATGGCAGCTGAGATCATCACAGGCCATCAAGCTGTCCTGTTTTTACGGCCAGGGGTCATTGACCAAGCTGGCTGTGCTGAAGAGTAGGCTCTGTGGCCTTCCAATGCCTTACTTTCCAGAAAGCTGGGAGGCATTATTCACCATGGCCTGGCTAGTCAAGAGGCAGGCCAGCTAAGGGCTTGACCTCACTGGTGAACCTGGTGGTAGAGGGAGTTTGCTGGATGGGCAAACCCACCTCCGCAGCCAAGGAGGGGTGCTTGAAAAATGGAGGAGGGCGAGTGGGAGCTAGCAGATCTGGGGTAGCATGGTGCTGGGCCTCTCAGGTATGACTTACATTCATGTCCTGGGGTTCTGTACCTCCCCACACCAGGGAGTTCATGGTGTTAAGAAAACCAAAGTGTCCATCTGGCCTTCGAAACCAGAATGGTGAGGCTCGAGAAGGCCAGGCTCTGGAGTGCTGATGACCGTCTGCAGGATATGCTGTGGCTCAAAAGTACCATAATAGGGCCTCCGGAGCCCTTCTCCATGTGGACTGAGCTCTGACCGGCGGTTCAGGAGCTTGGACTCTGGCAGAGGGGTGTGGGCCAGTCCCTTCATCTCTGAGCATCTACTGCCTCTTCTAGAAAACAGGGCTAAGGACCTGGCTGGAGGGCACAGGCACAGGGCTAGACCTCAAAAAGAAAACGACGTAAGGTGCCTCATACTCTGATGGCTGCACATGGCCCAGGCCCTCCCTGAGCCCCTCCTCCCCTCTGCTTCCTGCCCAGGGACATCTGTGACCATGGAAGTCCCCCTTCACTAGCACAGGTGACATGTGGGGTGTGACCACAGGACCCTTCTAATTCCTCGGGTAGAATGACAGCTTTGTTCCAATCCACACCTGGACATCTGGAGTCCAGACAATGGTCTTCTGCCTCTTACTATGTTGGAGAGCTCCCCTTCCATGTCTTCTGACAATTCTGACACCGAAAACTCCCAAGTGTTTTCTTTAACCCCCCACACTGAGCCACCCAGGCGCTCCTCCAAGTGTTTTCTTGTAGACTAGAACCCAAACTGTTGAGAGCTCGCTTCCATTTGGCTGGGCCTTTGGGATACACTGGTGACCTTTCTCAAGCTGGGTCTGACACCCTTGGCTAGGAGACATTTCTTGGCATGGTTGTATAAAAGGCTGAGCCCTCCAATTGATAAGACAAAGTTAGATGAGATCAGAACAGGTTAGTCCTGGGGACTGTGCCTCACCACAGCGTAAACACTGGGTGCTGGGTTTGGGGCAGGAAAATGGGCTGAGATGTCCAAGAGCTAGTCACACTTACTATAATGCCTTGAAAGCTCTGAGCATCTCTGAGAAACAGGCAGGGCCAGTATTAATGAGTCTCTGTTTCAGAGATAAAGAGAATGAGGGCCAAAGAGGTTAAGATTTGTTAAACGGTGCGTCAGAGCTGTTACTCAGCTCCTTGATGCCTCGAGTCACAGGACTCCAGCTTCTAATGGCATTTTTGCAAGACCCTTCAAGTGAAGTTCAAGTGACACCTTCCTCCAATGGAAGACACATCCTGGCAACTCCATCCTAAATGTTATTACATCCAGGGAGAAATTAGACTGTCTGCCCTGGTTCTATTGCTTTGGTCAGATCTACTGATCAGGGAGTAAATAAAAAGGAGGTGTTTTCGGGCTTCCCCAAATTTGAAGTTATCTGGAGGCTGCATTTTAGCACAGCTAGCAAACTGAAACCTGAGCTATTTGGCTTTTATGTCCTCCAGGAGTTTGGAGGAGACCGGATACTCACTTGCAGGAAGGTGGCATTTCTGCAAGGGCCTGATCTGGATAAGTTTGGCTTTCCAATGACCAAACCATCTCTCCTTTCCTAAACCAGAGGCACAAAGCAAATTACTGTCTGGACCAGGCAGCTTAATCAAAACATAGAGTGGCTGGAGGAGTGTGGGGGGCTGGAGTGCCCCTACCTGGGGAAAGGTGCCAGGCCTGCTTGGCCCCAGGTCATGGTGGCCAAGCAAGGACACAGGCCACTTTGCCATGTTGCCAGATATCTAGATAGGAGCCACAAATCCAGATTTTCAGGCAAAATCACCCTGTTTTTAAATGTTGGTAATGAATTCCAGAATGTTTATGATATTGTGCAGGTCACACAAAAACCAGGGGCAATTGGGCCACCAGTTTGCAAACACAGGGTGAAGAGACATCAAGAGAAATAAACGGGGAGTCTTTAGTTGCAAAGACCAAAAGAGAAACATGAGCACCCTCTAAGCTGCCATTAGAAATTTCCTTTAGCTAATCAGAGGTTACCAGAAATTCTACAGTTCTTGGGAAAGAGTTCTCTAGCAGGCCGCCTGGCCGGTGGTCACGTGTCACAGCGGTACTTACCTCAGCGCCCACCCCCAAGCCCAGGAAACAGGCATCATAGGTAACAAGTTCACCGAAACCAGAGGAATGAATAAAAGAGCTGAAGAACAAAGCAGTTTTTGTGTCTGATTTACGTTGCAGTGCCGTTTCACCATCTCTTCCCCCACCCCCAGGCTGTAGGCCAGGCTCTGGAAGATGGCCCTTTCTTTCTGCCACACCCCACCCTCCCAGAACCCCCATCCCTGCATCCTGTGGGCCCTCACCCAGGGGTCCTAAAAGTGAAGGGAAGTGCTGTTTGCCTCTGAGGCCCCTCCGCATCCGCCTCAGCCAAGGCTCCCCCACGTTTACGAGGCTTTTGTGATGGCTGGTGGCCAAGCCCCCCACGGGATGCTGGGGCACAGCCAGCATGCAGCACAGGAAAGCCAACTGGCATTGGGAGCACCCTGCTTCGTGCTCTGGGGGGCCTTCGGTTTCCTTCCGACTGCACACGGCACAAGGGCACGGGCAGGTGCAGAGCCTGGAGAGTCCCAGGTGGCCTGGGACTGCCTCACACCATGGAGGCCCAGGGGGACTTCCAAGCTCTGGCTTGCAGAGTGCCCTGCGCTGCTGGGCAGGGTGGAGATGCAGACCCGCCACTCACCTTGGACCAGTCTCCAGTCTTCCACTCGTAGCAGCCTGAGTAGTCTTCACACACCTCCTCCGCTTTGGGCCTTGTGGACGCGTCGCATTTCCCTTGTGAATTGGTGCATGTCACAGTTCGTTTCTGCGTCCCTTTGCCACAGGTGGCCGAGCACTGCAAGACACCGTTGGGATGTTTGGCCCTGTTCAAGTTCAGTTCAAGGTCATCAATGTCTATTAAGTCACAACCGTGTGCCAGACCCAGTGCTGGGGATGCAAGGATGAGGACGCTTCTATAGGCTTCTAGAGTCTGAGGCACATGGTCCCAGCTGTGACTCAGCCAAGTGACCAGGGATGGGGAAGGGCCACAGGATTGGGGAGAGCTTGAGGTACCCAAAAGACCAAACTCAGAATTTAGTGGCCTGCTACCAGGTCCAAGAGACCAACACAGTGGAGAAGTTCAAGGGGCAAATGCTGGTGGATCCCTCAAGCGGAGCAGGGGACGGAGCCAGGGAAGCCAGATCAGAACATCCATGCAAAGACTTCTGAGGCCCATGACTCCTCCTGGCTGGCCTCCAGCTCTGTGCACTCTGCCTGGGCCAGCCTGGGGCAAAAGCACAGGTTCAGGGAGGAAAAGGTGGAGATGCAAAGCCAAGCCACAGGTGACTTTCACATTAGGCCATTGGTAAGGTCTTGCAGAGAGCTACAGTGACTGTGTTAGGTGTGGACACCAAGAATGTCACCAAGCAATGGTCCCTGTGATGATTTACCTACTTCCCAGGAGACACTGCAAGAGAAAGTGTGGTGAGGGGACCCAAAGAGGGCCTGAGGAATGACAAATCATGTGCGAGCCCTGAGAGTTCAAGATTCCCACGCCCTCGGGCAGGAAGAGCCTTGGAAGAAGGGAGGAGAGGTGGGGTAACGGGTAAACATGGTGGACCTGCAGGGTGTAGCTGGACCCAGCTTCTGGCATGCTTCCTCTGAACTCTGGGAGGGACCTCCCCGGGCTCCGACAGAGCTTACCATCTCAAAACAAAGAAGGGAGCCAAGGAGGGGCAGACCTATGACCTTGGGAGGACGGAACTGACAGCATGCATGATCCAGCCAGCAACAGGGGGTAACACAGCCTGCAAACTCAGGGAGCTCTACCTCCTATTTGTGGGGTACGGAAGCCCTGCACGTCTCTACCACAGAAACAAAATGTCATTTGCGGAGGTGTTGGGCTGAAGGCTGCATTCTGCCAAGAGATACAGACACAGTGAACCCCAGGCTCCCAAAAGCTGGGTCCCAGAGCTAAGGTGGGGGGACAGCCCATTCGCTGTGGTAGCACAAAATGGAGCCCTCATGATTTGAGCATCTGCTTTCATACTTGCTTGATTTACCAGAAACATACAGCAGTGATATTTTTGAGCCACAGCAAACTTGATTTTTTAAAAAGTTCCACTGTGTCCCCTGTGAAAACGCATCTAAAGGACAAAAGTTGTTCTTTATATTTCTATTATTAACATTTATCCCAAAATGTTGTGTAGCTTTATTTTTCCGATGATTTCAATTTAGCTCTCTGAAGTTTTTGTTTTGTTTTGTTTTTGAGACTTAGCTGGCTGATTTTAGAAGAAAACACACATACTTCAGAACTGGCTGTGGCATCATCTGTGGGGAGCTGGAGAGCATGCATATTTGATCCCATGTGTGGGTGAGGGGTCAGTTTAACAGAACCTTGTTGTCCCACACTCTTGCAGTGGGAGCCTGGGTTACTGAGTTGAAGGTCAATCTCTCTGCTTCTATGCTTGGTGATGCTCCATGACCATTTCACCCATGCTCCTTCTTCAACTAGAAACCTACTTACCACTTCTGCCAGAGTTCCTGCATCATCTTATTCTATTCTGGATTCCCTGATCCTTTCCATTCCCTGCCCTTGAATTTCAGATGCTAATGTCTAGTCTGGTTCTTGACCAAACCTTGGCTCAGCCCTTCTGAGCAGCAGCCCATGGGCTGGAAGCCTGAAGCTTTGAGAAAAGGGCAGCATTGCAGGTGGGCCTTCCTCCGGAGGGACTGAGGACAGGAGACAGTCGCTATCTTTTGCTTCCTTCCTGGTAACTGCTCCTCATTCTAACAAAGCTGGGAAGAAGCTGAGGGAGAGATAGGAAGGGCAATCAACAGATGCTGGTTCTACAAAGGCAACCTCCGCAGTCAAATAAATTTCTCTACCACGAGAAATTTAAACCCATTTGTTTCTGGAAGAAGAAACATTAAAGAAGAAACATTAAAGGCTTCAGCAGTGGGGCGCCTGGGAGGCTCAGTCAGTTAGGCATCTGCCTTCAGCTCAGGTCATGATCCCAGCGTCCTGGGATTGAGCCCCATGGCAGGCTCCCTGCTCAGCGGGGAGCCTGCTTCTCCCACTCCCTCTGCCCCTCTCCCTGCTTATGCTCTTTCTCTCTCTCTCTCAAATAAATAAAATAAAATCTTTAAAGGGGCTTTAGCATGTGGTGAAGCAATAGAAATACCAGTTTGGTGATTATCTCGTGAATGAGGGCAAGATTTGATTCCATGTTGACTGTTCAGAAAGAGGCATTTGGCTTGAGCCAGGACTGAGCCAGAAGGAGACTGATTCGTGTGGATACTATTTCAGCATTAGGATCAGGTACACTCAGAGATATAGACGTGAAACTAGAGATATTTCTTTAAATCTTGCTTTAGTTGTCTCACATTTTCCAATCTGGTGTTCTTAATGCTATGATGATAGTTGATAATGTCAGCCTTGGTTATTTTGGTAAGGACTTTTTTTTTTCTCTTAAAAAGAGTCTGAATGGAAAATTTATGGCTTTGATCTGATTAAAGCGGAAATTTTTTTTGGATCAAGAGCTAGTGATCAAGGACCTCAGGTTCAAGGTCAGGCGGCAGGATGGTAGGGGAAACTGCATGCCTGCCCCGACACTTCCAGCAAGTAGTCCCCCTCCCTAAAAGAGGTCCCTTGAATGTTCAACTTACAATCCTAAGTACATATAAAAAATAAAAATTTTAAACTCTTTTCCCTAACATATCATAAAATGCAGGCTAAAGTCTCAGTTCTTCAAACGTGTATATGTCAAGATCTGTCTGAAAAGTAAACCCCATTTCTGAGCAGCCAAGGGTAGACTTTTCGTTCATTAAGAATGGGCTGAATACTTTCTTATTCAAAATAATTCCAACTGTTTGGCAATAAAAAGGAACTTTAAAAATATTTTCCACACTGAAGAGTGTCTTGGATTTAGCCTTTCTGACTTTCCTAGAACACATTTGATGGAGGATGTGAGGGAAACTTGCCCTTTATTCAAGCTATTTTTTGTTTTATGGCCAAACAGTCAAAATCATTAATGCAAAGTCAACACAAAGCCTTGAAGGATGATATTAACAAAGATAAAATATTTCCAGAATCAGTCTTTCAAGTTAAAACTTAAGGCTTAACTGACCTCTTTCCAAAATGTTTTATGGCATGAGATGTGACTCCAACTTGTATACTAAAAACTGTCCCTGCAAGTGTCTGCTTTGCCTCTTATAATCCGCAAAGACTGACACAGAGTTCAGACAGAACCTTTGAAACTGCCTCTCCAATATGATTGCACTAGAATTCAAATACACCAAAAGAAAATTAGAAGGTCAGCTGGTTAGACAGTTGGTATGTTTACCTATGTAACTACCTCCTCATCCATCCATCCATCCATCCATCCATCCATCCATCCATCCATCCATCTACCCAACCAACCAACCATCCATCCACCCACCCAACCAACCATCCATCCATCCATCCATCCACCCACCCAACCAACCATCCAACCATCCATCCATCATCCATCCATCTTTACTTGAGAATTTTCTAAGGAACTGGGATCGAACTGTGGTAAATATTATCAAAAACATATATATCATCAAAAACACATTACCCATGTTTGTTTAGCTATATTGTCTTCTCAGATGGAATTTAGGAACACGTGAGCTAGAATACATCTTTTTTAGTTATCTAAGGGCTGGCAAGCACTGTGATACTTGGGTTTGAGTCACAAATAGCATAGAGGGAAAGCCACCATGTTGGGGTCCCTGTGGACAAGGCAGCCCGGGCACCCACCTGTGACCACTCAGATGCCTCCCAGATGGACAGGCAGTCCTGGCCTTCACAGCTCTGCACTGGTGCCGGCCGGGGGCCTGGGCAGTAGAGGGGCCGTGTGGTGACGTGGGTGCCGTCTTGCAGCTGGTATACGCAGGTCACCTCACGATGCTGAATGCCCTTCTCACAGGTAGCTGAGCAGGGGCTCCACGGGCCTGCCACCCACCTGTCCAGGAGAAGGAGAGACAGTGAGAGAATAACCGGGTGGGGAGGCCAGCTGCCCCAGGGGCCTTCCAGACACATCATGGAGTCTTGGGTCTGTAGCATGAGGGAGGGAGATGGATGTAGAGAGCTTTGCAATTGACATGCAAAATAATTCTGAAGTAGTAGAGCAGAGGGAGTCACAGAAGTTAAACGGGTCAATGGCTTATTCAAAACAGAAATTCTTCTGCCCACAACAGCTCTATGGCAGATATAATTATTGGTCCCGAGTGGTTGCTCTCCCTGGGGCGGGATCACATATCCCACCCACTGTCTACGTCATGCTTTTTTCAATGGGGTGTGAGTGGACATGAAGCTGGCCATGTCCCAGCAGAAGCTTTGAGTGTGATTGTGTGGTTTGGCTCTGCTTCTCTCCGTTTTCTGCCCTCTGCCATGAGAATAGCAGGTCCCACCACGGGATGCTCCGACGTCTGACCTCTGTCGTAACAGGACACGACTGTCAGCCACTGAGAGGCTCAGGTGGTTTGTGAATGCAACAAAACCTGACCAGTACAGCCCCTGACAAAGGACACCTAGGGCCAGTTTGAACACACCAGGACCAGGGACTCCCTGTTCCTCCAAAGAATGGAGGGCCTTCTTGGGTGGGGATGGTCACTCTTGAGGAGGCAAATTGTAGGCTGGAACAAGACTGAGCTGGTGACAGTGCTCCACTAAAATCTGGCCTAATTGCCTTCCATTTCAATGACCAGGGTCTCGGCCTCAGTGTGGCAAGAAGTTGAGCTGTTGGAAATCACGATTTGTCAGGACACAAATGGGGCTTTGAATGTCCTTTCGGGGACACAAAAGGACCCTCTCCTTCGTTGGTCCCTGCATGAGCCTCAGATCCTCCCAGCTCCCAGGAGCTCACCACTTGACAAAATGGCTGAATCCACTGATGGCCAGGTCTGATAACCATTCAGGTCTTCCTCATTAGTTGGATTAGCCCTAAGCTCCTGAAACCAAATCTGATCATGTTCTACTGTTAGAAACGTCGGTAGTGTCTTCCCACTAGCAGGGTTCTTAAGGGGACACTGGGTGGTGCCAGGCCTCTCTTCATCTCCAGGTCCAGCTTACTTGCTCATTTATCTATCCCAGCATGGCACATGCACAGAGGGCTTCCCATGTGCCAGACACTGTTCTAGGTTCTGATGATGAGGCAGGGAACAAAACAAAGCCCTGCCCTCTGAATTTTAGCCTCCTGATAGGGACAGACAGTAAACCAAGGAAGGATACACAGTAGACTATATATAGTGTATAGTAGATATATATATGTCAACTATGTATATCAGTATATATACCCAATATATAGTTGATATATATAGAATGATAAAGATACACAGAATGATATATAAAGAATGATAACACAATAGACCATATAAAATGTATATTATATATCATACATGAATAGAGAAGATACCAAATGGTAGTAAATGCTTTAGAGAAAAGTAAAGCCATGGAGGGCAGACCAAGGAGGAGGTGAGGGGTGAGCACTTAAGGTGGCAGGGATGGTCCCATGGATAAGCTGACATGTGAGCAGAGCCTAGGAGTAAGCAAAAATGTCATGTGGTTCTTTAGGAAAGGACTGCTAGGCAGAGGGCACAGTGGGTGCAAAGGCCCTGGGGAAGAGTGTGCTGGCAGGGCTGAGGAACAGCAAGGAGTCTGGTGTGGCTGGGGGAGGGGTGAAAAGAGAGGGGCAGACAGAGGAACATGAGAGAGGACGGGTGAGATCCTACAGACCCTGGCTGGCCAACTGCGGCTCTTGTTTGATTAAGATGCAGTCACAGAGGGTTTGGAGAGAGGAGTGATGTGCCCTCCAAGCTCAGAGAGGGTCATTCTAACTGAAGTCTTATTTTTTTTTAAATACTCGTGCCCCCTAAAAACCTTAACAGTGACATTTACTATCTAAGTTTGAGTTCGCAGATCTTCTTAAAAGCAGTAAAACCAATTCTTGAGGAATCCACTGTTAATGCTCCTTTAGTTCAGGCTGCCCTCCCTCAGTTGCTCTGGAGTCAGGAAGGATTCCTTTCCTGTCTAATAGGAAACAGACAGCTCCTCTACACACATCAAGTTTGACCATTCTAATCAGAACCTACCTGAGACCTTGTATTATTATTATTTTTACTACTGCTATAGCAAATAACCATACATGGAATGGCACAAAGTAACAGAGTTAGCATTTGACACTTTGGGAGGTTGGAAATCTGACATGGGTCTCACTAGTCTAAAATAAAGGCTCTGCCCCCACGCTGGTTCCTTCTGGAGACTCTGAGAAGACCTGCCTTTTCCAGCTTCCAGACACTGCCCCCCATTCCTTGGCTCATGTTCTTTTTCTCCATCTTCAAAGTTAGCAGCTTCAGGTCAAGTCCTTCTCACACTGTATCCCTCCAGCGTTCTTGTGTACCCTCCTCCCCCTCTTTTAAGAACCTCTGTGATTGTGCTGGGAAAATTGGACAGCTATATGTCAAAGAATGAAACTCGACCATTCTCTTACACCATACACAAAGATAAACTCGAAATGGATAAGGGACCTCAACGTGAGACAGGAATCCATCAGAATCCTAGAGGAGAACATAGGCAGTAACCTCTTTGATATCAGCCACAGCAACTTCTTTCAAGATATGTCTCCAAAGGCAAAGGAAACAAAAGCAAAAATGAACTTTTGGGACTTCATCAAGATCAAAAGCTTCTGCACAGGAAAGGAAACAGTCAACAAAACAAAGAGGAAACCCACGGAATGGGAGAAGATATTTGCAAATGACAGTACAGACAAAAGGTTGATATCCAGGATCTATAAAAAACTTCTCAAACTCAACACACACAAAACAGATAATCATATCAAAAAATGGGCAGAAGATATGAACAGACACTTCTCCAATGAAGACATAAAAATGGCTATCAGACACATGAAGAAAAGTTCATCATCACTAGCCATCAGGGAGATTCAAATTAAAACCACATTGAGATACCACCTCACACCAGTTAGAATGGCCAAAATTAGCAAGACAGGAAACATGTGTTGGAGAGGATGTGGAGAAAGGGGAACCCTCTTACACTGTTGGTGGGAATGCAAGTTGGTGCAGCCACTCTGGAGAACAGTGTGGAGATTCCTCAAGAAGTTAAAAATAGAGCTTCCCTATGACCCTGCAATTGCGCTACTGGGTATTTACCCCAAAGATACAGATGTGG
>PISX010034566.1:0-13877 GCA_004024625.1 Mellivora capensis
TGTTGATAAAATAATAATGATATTTTGCAGTCACTGTGCATCTTTCTTTGCTCCCTGGCTTTGTTTGCACAGGAAAATTAAAGGAACAAATGGCCGTTTAGTGCTTTTCCACCTCTGCAGTCAAAATCAGCAGGAAGAGACAGGCTTAGAATTATCAACGAGCCGCAGCAACAGGTCATGAGGCTACGCAAAGCACAGTGCACTTGAGTGGGGGAGCTGCAGTCACCACTCTGGCAGCTCGGAGCTTGGGGAGCTCCACGATGGAAGCTGTGGAAACCCACAAACCCAGAAAGAAAGAAGTATCTGTCCAGTTGTCCTTCCTCTTACTGAGCCATTTTGGGGACAGCAGAATGACAAACCTGTGTTTCACTTACTCAATTGCTGCTTCCCTCCCATTTCTTTCTTGCTGGCAGATACCTTTCTCTCTTTCCTCCCAAGAAAGAAGGTTTTAGGCACTTAGCCATGTCCCATTCCATGAAACGAAGGGACATGGGGCTAGAATATTCTAGCTGGTATCATTCTTTAAAGCCAAAACAAAACTCTAAACATAACTCATCGATAGAATGCAAAATAGATATGCTTCTACATCCAACATCTTACCGCCCTTCCGTAGTCTTACAAAGCAATAATGAAGACCAGACAGTGGGAGAGCAAGGGCCACTACAAGAGGGCAGTGGAGATACTTGGAACCACTACGGGCCAGGCTCTGGGCAGCAGGAGGAGTGCAAAGATGGAGAAGCTACCTCCAGCCCTCAGCAGGTCTACCCCGTAGCACGGCAGACAGACAGCAGTCCTCTTACTGGAAGACTGTGCGCCGAGTGCTTGGA
Organism: Mellivora capensis; assembly: GCA_004024625.1. Classification (NCBI taxonomy): domain Eukaryota; kingdom Metazoa; phylum Chordata; class Mammalia; order Carnivora; family Mustelidae; genus Mellivora; species Mellivora capensis. The sequence continues at coordinate 828 of PISX010034566.1, forward strand.
ACACACAAGTCCAGGGGCCCAAGCCACAAAGGAGTCTGCACCAGGCTTCCTGGAGTGGGTGGTACCGACAGGAGATCAGAGGAACTAGAAGACACCACCCAAGTGAGGAAAGGCAGACAGGTTTTCTACCAAGAAGCAGTAGCAGGGGGAGGGGTGGGGAAGAGTCCAGAACACATGTCTCCTCCTCTCGGGCTCTGGGTGGGGAGCTGGGGCCCACATGCTCTGTGAGGGATGAACACTGTTCTCTGACCAGAGACCTCCCATTTCCTCTCAGAATCTATCCCACCCGCATCTGTCTACCTACGAACTTAACAACAAACACTTTGCTGAACGACGCTGCTGGGGAATGACTGGCCCAGAAGCTGTTTCTCCAGAAAGGGCCCTGCTGCCGCATGGAAGGCTGCACCAAGGCAAGTCTAACATTCATGTCCTCAAAGTGTCTGAGCCAACGAAGAACATGGAACGCAGGTATCATTTGAAGAGACAATGGAAGGGAGCTCCCATCACTGCTGACAGCCACTCTTCGGAGGCAGGAGGCCCAATAAACGTGGAGCAGGACAGGTTAGAAGGAACCTGCGCTGGGATACGCCCACGTGACAGGCAGAGCTGGGGAGGCTGCAGGGGTGCGTCTCAGACAGAAAAGGCAGCTTGTGCACGGAGGATGATTCTAGACAGACAGCCAGTCCCTCAACAGCATAAGCAGCAAACAGAGAGAATCTCCCAAGTGACAGCTCTTTCTAGAACAAAATTATTTTTCCAGAATGAGGACAAAACAGAAACTCTTAGTAAGAGACGACAAACAGAAAACTGAGGGACTTTAACACTCGCCAGACTCTTTCTGACAGAGTCTGTTCTGGCTCAGAACTGTGCCACCCAGAGTGCGGGCGGGTCCAGGACCATGTGAGGAGCCCAACAGCCAGCATCGTCCATCGAGAGTCTGACCAGGGGGAGAGACGTGTCGGCTGCAGTAACCAGAGTTCTTAATGACACAGTTGATTGCATTCTGGATCAAGCCCCTTCCCAGGATGTGACAAGTAAGTGACCATTTGCAGACCACACGCTGAACGGCAGTGTTCAAAAAGACGTGCTTCAGGGGCCCCTGGGGAGGCTCAGGCATGAAGCCTCTGCCTTCTGCTCAGGTCATGGGATCGAGCCCAGAGTCGTGGGATCGAGCCCTGCCTCCAGCTCCCTGCTTGGCGGGAGTCTGCTTCTCCCTCTCCCACTGCCCTTGTTTCGCTATCTCTCACTCTCTGTCAAATGAATAAAAAAAATTCTTTAAAAGGAAAAGGATGTCCTTCAGAAAAGGTCTGGCAAGTAAAACTAATTGAGGAAAGAAAATGGCAGACAAAGACATCAATCTAAAAAGAACAGTAAGTACATTTTGAAGCTGATTGTTGAAGTTATGGGCAAGCAGAGTTAAAGAATTATAAGCGGGTTTATTTGCAAATATATTGGTTGCCCTTCAAACTTCGTCAAGGTAAATATGCATATTAAAATTCTTTGGGCTTCCAAAAGATCTAGAAAGAATAACATCCAAACTGGTAGAGAAGAAATTGAATAAGAAATATAAACAACAAAAAGAGACTTCAGTCATTCCCAGGAGGAAAATTGGGAGAGAAAATGAAAGATACAAAAAAAAAGTAGCAAAAGAAAAGAAAAAACAGTGTGGAAGAAATGAATTCACACGTATCAGTGATTACAGCATTGACCCAAACTCTCTAGTTAAAAAGACAAAACTTAAGAACTCAGAAAACCTGAAACCAAAGGATAGGAAGAGAGATGTCAGACAAACACTAATTTATTTTTATTTAGGAAAAGCCAATACAATAATAATACATACAACTGGGGAAGGTCTACTAACACAGAAAAATATATACTCTAAGGGGGAAAGGGCATTTTAAAAGTAAAGATATTAATTACATGTTGATGAACCTCTTCACTAAGAAGATACAGCAACTTAAAATGTGTATCCACCTAGTTCTATAACTTCAAAATACAGAAAATGTAACGATATACAGATACAGAATTTCAGCACAATAAGAGGCTGGTGACAGTCCACCATTTGCCCAAGCTCTCCTAACGGCCGATGATGGAGAGAACAAGGAGGCCAGCCTCCATGCTTATGGGTTAGGCATGCATTTGCACCAAATGCATACAAGGTCTTCATGGGGAAAAGAACACAAGGAAGAGGACGGCCACCATGAAGATAGAGGGAGCAGCTGCTCTTCCCTGTTCATAAAAGGAGACAGAATTTGAGGTGTGGAGACAGCAGCCTCAATCTGTCTTCCTCGGGTGTCATCTCTGAGAATGGCCATCACCTACCTATGCACGGTGGACGCTGGGGAAGTAGCTTCCATGCCCCCCAGTCTCCTGACCTGCACCACTGTGCTCATATCTGAATTTCCAGAATTCAATCCATCTTTTTTTTTTTAAAGATTTTATTTATTTATTTGATAGAGAGAGACACAGCGATAGAGGGAACACAAGCAGGGGGAGTGGGAGAGAGAGGCAGGCTTCCCTCTGAGCAGGGAGGCCGATGTGGGATTCGATCCCAGGACTCTGGGATCATGACCTGAGCTGAAGGCAGAGGCCTAACGACTGAGCCACCCAGTGCCCTTCAATCCATCTTTAATTTCAGCTTCTACTGGGAATGGTTGAGGATCAAGAAATTACCAGGTATGAACAGACTGGCACAGATGAGTAAAGCTGGAGAGGGAGGTGCACATAGGGTAGGATAAAAGGAAAGGCCAGGAAAAAACCCAAGCACATGCAGCTCCTTGAAATCAAGAAGCCATTCATGGCCAGAGGGGTGTCCCTCATATTTCATTCGTAATTCATTTATACAGGGGCTGCTTCTTCCCTTAGATCCTGTCTTAAAGTAATCAATACTTTCACCAATACTTGAAAATTCAGATTAAAATTTATTATGATCATGTGCTGGACAGCTACGGAGTGAACTCCCTCCCATGTGGGGCCACCATCGATGCCCCCCTGGCCATTGACTTTGCTTTTTCTTGCCTTGATGATGCACTCCGGCAGGCCCCAATGCCTCAAATCCTCGCCAATTTCTTTCCGCCTTTCCAAATGTTGTGCAGCTTCCAAAGCCCACGTCAGGTGCCATCTATGCAGCCTCCAGGTCCAAAAACTTCTCCGTTCGCTGAATCCACATACGGTTCACAGTCCTCAGCATGTACACGTGCTGGGTTATGCCTTCCCTCCTCCTGGGTTCCCAGTCTTTCGTCCTGGGGCCACGTTTCAGGGCAGGAGTCATGTTTAATACTTTCATTAGGGCATCCAGAGGGGAAAATGCTCATTGACTGATTCACTGTTGGATTGATGGAGACACCAAAAGGAGTTAGAGCATATCTCGGATTCTTAACAGCCTGGAAATTCCATTATTTTATAAGGAAGCATCTGAATTCCAAAAAGGTGAATTTTGAAATTTATTTTGAAACCGTTTAATTCTCTAGCTATCTCTTAAACTCCAGTATACCTTCTGAGTTATGTCGAGTTTCAGTCTTTGTGAAAATAGTCTATTTATTCACTTTTACCAGGTAAGATCCACTATTGACTTCACGAGAGTAGGTTTACTCCCAATTCTCCAAGCTTCTTACTTAGTTTTCTAGGTGATCATCACAATCAACTGTCCAGTGATCCAGGCATGTTGACATGAGCACAGATTTGGAAAGACTTGCAGAACTGCCCCACCTCTCAAAAAAAGGGTCATTATCTTTGCCTTTGCTCACAAGAAACATCTTGGTGTAACTAGATGAGAAATGCAGACATTTTGCTATCAAGCACCGAATCATAATGCAGAACAAATGAGTGTGCTGATTAGATGATTGGAAGGAACAAACAGTAAGAAAAATGTCTTTGAGCTGCAGACTGAGCTTCCCAGATATCATTGTAGGGAAATGAGCATGAACTCATCAGGAGCTGTCCACAAGCGGAACAACAATAACATCCCAGCTACCTTGAGATCTTGTTTAAAATGAAGTCTCCGGGACACCTGGGTGGCTCAGTTGGTTAAGCAGCTGCCTTCGGCTCAGGTCATGATCCCAGCGTCCTAGGATCGAGTCCCACATCGGGCTCCTTGCTCGGCAGGGAGCCTGCTTCTCTCTCTGCCTCTGCCTGCCACTCTGTCTGCCTGTGCTCGCTCTCACTCCTCTCTCTCTCTGACAAATAAATAAATAAAATCTTTTAAAAAAATAAAAATAAAATAAAATGAAGTCTCCTGGGAGTGCCTGGGTGGCTCAGTCATTAAGGGTCTGCCTCAGCACCTGGCTCAGGCCATGATCTCAGGGTCCTTGCTCAGCAGGGAGTCTGCTTCTCCCTCTCCCTCTCCCTCTGCCCCTCCCCTCTGGTCATCTTCTCTCTCTCTCTCTCTCTCTCTCAAATAAATAAATAACAATCTTTTTTTTTAAATGAAGACTCCTGGAGGAAAAGAATCCAGAGATAATTCAGCCTCTTTAACTGCACAGAAGGAGCTCTGCATAAATATGGTAAACTCATTTCAATACCCACTTACCGTCTCTTCGATGTTCCTGGTGGCTGATGGCTGATGTAGCCCTTGTCCTCCTACATGCCCGGCCACCTGTTAGTCAATCATCCATACCTCTACCTGTGACCTCTGGGTGAGCCACACACAAATGGGTCAGGACCCAGCCCACCACAGAGCAGGTAAATCGTCATCTACACCTGTCTGTCTGTCTATCTGGCTATCTATCTAGTCATCTATCTGATGATAGGGTCCTGGCATGTATATTTATGAACATGGGCTACCCTGTTATTATGCCACCTGTTTGGGGAAAGGATAAAGATAAAAGATCATTTTATGGCTTCTGTCTTCTCCATTCTCAAATCTGGAAAAGAACAAGGGGCTAATGAGACACACAAGATAGGTTTGACCCCTGTACCCAGTGGTCTTCTTCCTACTTGATACAATGTTTCTTAAATGATGGAGATGTTACCGGGTGGATGATGGAGTCGTTCTTTTATCTCTGTCAAAGTATACCATGTAGATGACCATTGGGTCTCTCTGGGCTTAAGCCTCATGCAGTGTATGGAAGAGAGCATTGCGGGGGAAATTGGAAAAAGCCCCAGGCAAGATGCTCACATCTCCGGGCTCTTGTCTTCACTGTGAACCTCATCAAGTCAGTAAGTCACATTTACCTTTTCTAGTTCTAAATGTTTTCATCTGTGAAATGGGCTAACAGTCAGTAACGTCTTTAAGTGACAGGACTATCATGTCAAATCGAATTCTCCATGAGACACGGCCTTGCACCTGTGAAGTACGGGACACGTGCACTGGGGGAAAGCCTCCGTAGCCAGGCAGGGTGGGTTGTAAGACAGGAGCGCACACTTCCCGGAACTGACCCTCTCCTCTCTGTCTTCAGTTAACACACACACACACACACACACACACACCCTCCTCTATCCTGTTACCCAACACCATGACCCCAGACTCCATATTTCCCTCATGTGTCTCATAGTGTATACCTCTCCAGATCCCAAGTAATTGGCTCCGGCCTCCCCTAGGGGCCCCCATCGCATCCCAGGTAGTTTATTGTGGGACCCCTGCCCTTTGCACACCGAATACTAGCTATGCCTCGGGCAAGTTTCGGCATCGCCTTGACTATGGGCAAGGATAAGTTACCATCATTTTGGTGATACTGTGCATTTCATTCACCAGAAAGCACCCGAGTTACGTACTGACCATGAAGGAAAAATGTAGCATTCTCAAAGCCATCTGCCGTCCATCCTGAAGTTACGTGGTGATTAAAATGCCATCTGTTTTGTCAGTGTCTCTTTAGTAGTGCAGGCATACCAATAGACAGGTTGTCACTACTGAGCTCACTTGATGAAAAAAAAAGAAAATGAGTTTGTTTGTTTGTTTTTAAAGATTTTATTTATTTATTTGACAGACAGAGATCACAAGTAGGCAGAGAGGCAGGCAGAGAGAGAGAAGGAAGCAGGCTCCCCGCTGAGCAGAGAGCCCGATGTGGGGCTCGATCCCAGGACCCTGGGATCATGAACTGAGCCGAAGGCAGAGGCTTTAACCCACTGAGCCACCCAGGCGCCCAAGAAAATTAGTTTTTTAATTTGTTTTTATTCTAGATAATTTCTTAGGACTAAAAAGAATAACATTTGCTTACCGTAGCCACCCTTGTGATTAAAAAAAGGGTACTGTTCAAATAGTAATGAAATAGATGATTGTGTGTTAGGAAAACAGCTTTCAGTGGGAGAGTTAAATACCAGTTTGATACAGCTCTTATTAAAGGACTTTATTCCTGGATTTTGAGGGTCTCTTCATTTACCAATAATCCAGAAATAATGAATTTAGAGCTTAGATACACTTTAAGAACATTCCCAGGATCACTCTACAAAGCTCTTTAATGCTAATTACACATAATTTATTTGTAAGTTTACTTACTGGAGGATTTGTGGTTCAGTATTATGTTGGTTTTTAGTATAATGAGGATTTGCTACACCAGTATGTATCCCAGATTATTGGACATCTGACTTCTTTTTCTTTCCTACCTTCTCCCCTTCCTCCCTTCTTTTCTTGCTACAACTTGTTCATTTACTCAGTTAAATGTTGCTGAGCACTACTGCACACCAGCTGTAAGGTTGCTGGTCTTTAGAGATGTCACGGAGGATGGGAAAGCTCTGTGAGGACCCGGGGTGGGAGGGGAGGCACGTGACCACCCCCGGAAGATCAGGGACAGCCTCCCCAAGTATGAACAGGAATCAATCAAAGAAAATGAAAGCAGAAGGAAGGTGACCACTGGGCACACCAGCCTCAGGAACAACCCCGTCTGGAGGAGAATCTTGCAGCCCAGGGGTACTTGGAGGTTACAAGGAGACCGCTGCAGAGGGATGGAATCAGAGCCCTACAGACAGACCTCATCAGCGGACAGGATTTTATCCTCAGGGCGAAGGAGTGGGGTTGATGGGACCTGTCTGCACTGTAGGGAACAAGCGGGGGAAAGAAGACCACAAGCCAGGGGTCCCCAAGGAGGAAGCTGAAGTAAACCCAGCAAAGACCAGAGAAACCAAGACTGGATGGAGCCTTCGAGTCTCTTCGAAGAGAAGTAAACATTTCAAGAGAAACAGAAGGTCAACATAATTAAAAAAAAAAAAACTGCCAAAAAGTCCAGGAATGTGAGGACCTGAGACAATGCTGGCCATGACCATGGCTGCTCACGGACACGTGCACGGCTGCTCTTCCTCCTGGCTCACCAAACTGCATTTCCCAGCTCACTGCAGGTAGACAGGAGCCCGGTGACCATCTGGCTGATGTCCCGTGAGCAGGGGCGGTGCTTTCCACTTGGACCCCTGGCCCCCTGTCATTGTTCCAGGTGTCACCCCTACTCTCTGTGCCCCAGTCTGCAGTGACCTTGGAGGGCGAGCCTGGTGGCTTCACGAAATAGAAAGTGCCTGGTCCCTGACTGTGCAGCAGAACCCCCACCCCACGTCGGGCCAATAGACCTTCAGCTGCCTGAAGCCATGGAAGGGCGAGGACTTTCTGTATGGACGTGGGCACATTCTGCCCCCTGCAGTGTCCACTGGCTTTAGCAGCAAGCAATCTGTCGGTGACATGTGGTGGTAGCATTTCAGAGTAACGGCGAGGACATAACTGCGTGCCAATAAATCAGAAAAGCTAACTCAGGAAGCTCGGCTGTGAAGGGAAGGAAGGATCACGCCCCAGCTGTGCAGCGGGAATAATATTTCTTGAAATACTTCGCATGCTTTCTCTTTGGTGTTTCCTTATTTGTGACCTCCCCTGCTGGGCCAGAGGAACCCATTTGCCTCATGGAGATTTAGGATTGTTACAGCCAAAATGCAAAGAGAAAGAAAAATATAGTGTGTGGCTTTTGACATCCAGGATGGGACTTTGGAGTCTCAAAGCCGATTTGTTTCATCCACGGCGAGAAAATTGTTTTGAAAGCCAGATTTTGCAAAGAGAGAAAATAATTCGCAGTCACAAAGCTCTGTGTCTTCATATTCAAGGGGCAGCCTGGCAACCTGACCGCTGAGCTCACTACGCACCGAAGCCAGTCTCAGCCCCTGGGAGGAACACAGTCCCAGACAGGTGATCCCAAATGAACACGTGTCAAGTGCCCAGTGACCCCTTCTGGGTGTAGACTGGAGCTAACTTATGCCCGTGCGTATTCATGCTTATATGGAGGGATCTTAAAACAAGTTACAGCCCAGAAATGTAAAACCTCACCTGGTTTTCCTGTGCTAGTATCACACACACAACTATACAATACCACGCAGGAGAAAAGGGCGCTGGGTTGGAGACCCAGCTCTCTCTCCTGGGAGGAGGGGTGCAATGGGAGAAGGAACAGTCCGACGCCGGTGGTCAGTCCTCGTATCCTCTCTCGTTCTGTTTGGCATCTCTTACGGTGACTGTCCTTCGTTTTTCAAACAACTCGTGCTTTACTCAGGGAGGTTCTTGACCCGGCATTGTCCTTCTGGGACTCTGATGTGGACAGTTTCCAGGTCCTTTGCTGTTCTTTGGAGATGAGCAGGTCACGTCACGAGGCGCCGACCAGCCTCACGTGAAGTATCTGGTCATGAGATTACAGAACATGACACTCTCTGCATAGGTCACAGAGGGTCGTAAGTGTTCAGATTCTTTATTTTGAGTTAAATATTGCCTTCTTCAGGCATTCTTCATGGTTCTGGAGTGGGTGTGCATGGAGGAGGGGGTCAGAGCAGTCGCTGGCCTGGGCAGTGTGGAATGCCGGGGACAGTGCTGTGGGCCACCGTCCTGAGGGTGGGGGTCTCCTTGGATGATACGCTGGCCCCACGTTCTCTCGAGCCTCTGGAGAGTTCTTTCTTTTCCTGTCCCTGCAGAGTTGCAGAAGCAGCTGTTTGTGTTGGATCTAATACAGAAAGAGAGAATGCCACACGGGTCCTGCGTATCTCTTCCTCTCAGGGTATCCCAGATGAGTTTAGTATCTTTCAATAGTAAGTGTCTTCTAATCAAATAATAACAAGCTCAGTCTTTGTTGACTGACAGTCTTTTGGAATACAGGTGGTTACTGGGAGAGGTAGCCTGTAATTTAACCAGGTAGCCTAGAATTTAACTAGCATTTTTAATCAGGAAGGGGGAAGATGGGACCAACGGATGCTGGGAGCCTCAGGTGGGTGTTGGGGAGCACGAAAAAATTTAAGTGGTTCAAAAAAAGAATGGACTTTGAAGTCAAGACAAATGTGACTCGCTTCAATTTTTTTTTGGCAGAGCAGTAACGACTGTGGAAGTATGAAGGAATATGGAAAGGAGTTGATATGAACAGTACTGGAAAAACAAATTCTTTGAGAATTCACTGTTAGCATTAAATTGCTGCTAACTTTAGTATTAATGAAAAACTGTAGGTGCACGCATGGAAATACAGTGTAAACACAGACATGCTTAAATGCGGCATAAATGGATATGATAACTATATATTTAATTAGAGGAAATTTACAACATCAGCTGAACTCATTAAAAATCAGTGTAGATTTTCTCCAATAACTAAACTGAGAACAGCACATCTATTCAGTAAAAATCCGGGCCGCCATTGCAATAATGGTCATGCAAACGGCAACATAAGCATTTCCCAACGACGCTGGTGGTAATTACAGAGTGCATGCAATTTAATATCCTCTCTGTTTTTCTATTTTATGTGAAAATCACATTTTCACCTAGATGAGGGAGAAGTGCATCTAAACATATGAGGACACGTGAGGCCCCCTTGGCTGTAGGGTCATAATTAGCTGCTGGGAAAATTTTCCCCAGCAGAAATAGCGAAACTAAGTAGGTGAGAAGTGGGGTTCGCTCCTCGAGGCCATTCATTTCTTGCATGACATAGGTAGGACATGTCCCCCCTTTGTTGCCGTGGTTGTTATACAACTCCAGAGTGGTTCACATTTCGCTGTGACTGTGACATTGTGAAGTGCTCACGTCTGTGCTGACCGGCTCGGCTGGTGCACTGATGCTTTACTGAGGATGGGAAAGTTGGGCTCAGTGATCATACTTCTCTCAGATGTGACATGGTCTCAAGGGCACATCTCACAGATCTAGCTGGTTGGTGGATCTCTTCTAAAGAATTGGCTTCAGTGTCACCCTAGAATGTCCCAGGTTGGATGTATCCATATAATTGGGACTTCACTTAAGATTGAGAGTGTATCCACTGTCCCCAGGAAAGAATGAGCAAAGTGCTGATGAAGACTACATTGGAACTGATACCCAGCCCTATGTCACATCTATCCTTACAGCACTCCTCCATTGCTGTCTCATCCCTGCATGACACGCACATACCTGTGTACACACACACACACACGCACGCACAATGTTGATACACATCATATGACAGTTTGGCCTTCAGCAGTCCCTGAGAATGAGTATGTCCCCAGAGTGTTCAGAGATAAAAGGGGGTTCGACTCCAGAAGACATGGCTCTTACCTTTCGGTAAGATTGTCAGGATCTGAGTATTTGAATATCTTCTCCAGGTTTTATGTTTTCATTTCCAATGCTCATCAGAAGTTTTATCAAAATAATATTTTAGATCATTTCACAGCCTTTATAAATGTTCCAGAAAGTATGGACAAATTAATTAATGCAGCAGGGAATCCATTGTATAATTGCTTACCAAACTAAAGTCTGTCATGTTCTCGGTGAATATTTACTTACTTCTTACAGAAACCCAATATACTTTCTGATGAATTCATTTCATTACCCGAGATGCACAATTTCTTTATATTGATCCAATAATTACAAGGAAAAATCACAGCCAAGAAATCTATAAAAACACATCCTTCCACCCCTTCAGTGAAAATAAGCCCCTCTCATTTGCCTGTACATTTCAACGGCACCCACGCCCATACACGAATAAGAACATGTTCATCTCCTTTTCGTATCTCAGGATCGTAAATCTAACCAGCAAGAAAATGCAGAATAAAGCCCAACAGTACAAAATCTCTTTTTTGGTTTGCCCTGTGATCTCTTTTCACAACTAGGAATTCCATATCTACAAACATCAATTTGAAACTTATTTTTTTCTTCTTCTTTTAGCATTTAAAAAACATCTCCCCAACCAAGATAGTCTCTGTGGAGCACCAATGTGGTCACTCTTTTCTAGTCCTACTGAAATGTCCTCTATTTCTTTTTTTTTTTTAAGATTTTATTAATTTATTTGCCAGAGAGAGATCACAAGTAGGCAGAGAGGCAGGCAGAGAGAGAGGGGGAAGCAGGCTCCCTGATGAGCAGAGAGCCCGGTGCAGGGCTCGATCCCAGGACCCTGTGATCATGACCTGAGCCGAAGGCAGAGGCTTAACCCTCTGGGCCACCCAGGTGCCCCACGTCCTCTATTTCCATGTAGGGAATTCCTCTAAATGCACATTTCCTGGGGGTACTTGGCTGGCTCAGTTGGTAGAACATGTGACTCTTCGTCTCAGAGTTGGGAGTTCAAGGCCCACATTGGGTGTAGAGATTACTTTTAAAAAGTAAAATCGAGGAGCACCTGGGCAGCTCAGTTGGTTGAGCGTCCAACTCTTGGTTTCAGCTCAGGGCATGATATCAAGGTCATGGAATCGAGCCCTGTGTTGGGCTCCATGCTCAGCGGAGAGTCTGCCCCAGATTCTCTCCCTCCCTCTCCCTTGGCTCCTCCCCCTTCTCTAAAATAAATAAATTTTTAAAAAAATAAAAAGAGGGTTCCCCTTTCTCCACATCCTCTCCAACACACGATGTTTCCTGTCTTGCTAATTTTGAACATTCTAACTGGTGTGAGGTGGTATCTCAATGTGGTTTTAATTTGAATCTCCCTGATGGCTGGTGATGATGAACATTTTTTCATGTGTCTGATAGCCATTTGTATGTCTTCATTGGAGAAGTGTCTGTTCATGTCTTCTGCCCATTTTTTGATATGATTATCTGTTTTGTGTGTGTTGAGTTTGAGAAGTTCTTTATAGATCCTGGATATCAACCTTTTGTCTGTACTGTCATGTGCAAATATCTTCTCCCATTCCGTGGGTTGCCTCTTTGCTTTGTTGACTGTTTCCTTTGCTGTGCAGAAGCTTTTGATCTTGTCGAAGTCCCAAAAGTTCATTTTCGCTTTTGTTTCCTTTGCTTTTGGAGACATATCTTGAAAGAAGTTGCTGTGGCTGATATCGAAGAGGTTACTGCCTATGTTCTCCTCTAGGATTCTGATGGATTCCTGTCTCACATTGAGGTCCTTTATCCATTTTGAGTTTATCTTTGTGTACGGTGTAAGAGAATGGTCGAGTTTCATTCTTCTACATATAGCTGTCCAATTCTCCCAGCACCATTTATTGAAGAGACTGTCTTTTTTCCACAGTGTATTTTTTCCTGCTTTGTTGAAGATTATTTGACCATAGAGCTGAGGGTCCATATCTGGGCTCTCTACTCTGTTCCATTGGTCTATGTGTCTGTTTTTATGCCAGTACCATGCTGTCTTGGTGATCACAGCTTTGTAGTAAAGGTTGAAATTAGGTAACGTGATGCCGCCAGTTTTATTTTTTGTTTTTCAACATTTCCTTAGCAATTTGGGGTCTCTTCTGACTCCATACAAATTTTAGGATTATTTGCTCCAGCTCTTTGAAAAATACCGGTGGAATTTTGATCGGAATGGCATTAAAAGTATAGATTGCTCTTACACTGTTTGTGGGAATGCAAGTTGGTGCAGCCACTTTGGAAACAGTGTGGCGATTCCTTAAGAAATTAAAAATAGAGCTTCCCTCCGTGTTATTTGTTATGCTCCGCAAATAAGTGAAACCATATGATAATTGACTCTCTCAATCAAAAATCAAAAAATCAGCAATGGCCACGGTTGCCAAACTGGGGAAAGAACCAAGATGCCCTTCAATGGACGAATGGATAAGGAAGATGTGGTCCATATACACTATGGAGTATTATGCCTCCATCAGAAAGGATGAATACCCAACTTTTGTAGCAACATGGACGGGACTGGAAGAGATTATGCTGAGTGAAATAAGTCAAGCAGAGAGAGTCAATTATCATATGGTTTCACTTATTTGTGG
>PISX010034568.1:0-13847 GCA_004024625.1 Mellivora capensis
TTTTTCCAGTTTTTCACTTGGTCTTTGATTTTTGTGGGTCATATTTTTACTCCTGCAATAATCTGAATTTTTATGGGGTTTCTAGGTTTATGTGCCACACTTTTAAAGGCAATAATAATATGTCTAGCTTTTAGAAAATCTGTAGCACTTTATATCTTTCTATCCTGAATGAATACTAAAGATTTTCAGTTTTAAATTTATTATAAAAAAATAACATGTATAGTGCATGGCACACAGTATTTCTCCCCTTTTACTTTTATTACAAAGGGTAAATTAATTTACCAGTGCATATATTTGCCACATTTTAAAGATAATATAGTCTTCTATATATATTCATAATATTACAGTTAATGAAATAATATGACCTTCTGAGACATGGTCATAAAACGGTGGTACTAGAAGTGATCAGTTTATAACTGAAGCTGTGACAGCTTAATCTGTATGCTTATGTGGAGGGGGTTAGGTCAGGAGGAAGATCAATGGCAGGATACAGAAGCTATTTCATATTTGGTATTTTCTTTTTAATAACTTAATTTTCCAAACAAAACTTACCTCAGAAAGTTTTTTTCTTTCATTTAAAACCAAAAAGTTCTCTAAAATTGCCTCTATTAACTATTTTTGCAAGAGGCGTCGAGAAGAGAATATTCCAAGAGAAGGTATACAATGAATCTAAACTCAGGTTGTATAAAAATGTGTAATAACAATAAGAATAGAAATTACAGGGCCTACAGAAATACAGTTGATGACTTCTAGGCATGTCATAACTTGAACAACAAAAAAATCAGCTCACACTGAGAAATGAACATTCTCCCAAACTATCAATTTAAGAATATGTAGTGCTTATGTATAAGGCATACACATATATATTTATAGACTTAATTTAACCATTTGTGACAAAAATACATAGATATATGCATTATATATTTTTATAGTTAAATTTACAGTATATGGTGAGAAACAGACTTAAAAAAATAATGACCTCTTTTTTTAAGAACTAGAGATATAGTTTTGCACCACTATTTTTATTTAAAAATAGAGGGGTTTTGCTGCAGCTTTGTTTTCCTCAACAAAATGCCATATCATATATAGAAAGAAAACATTTCTGTGAAACTGGCACTAAAAAGAAGGCCTAAGAAGCAGAATTCAGAATATTCTTGATCCAATCAGGATTTCAGCAAATATTAATGTAGAATTAGTATCTACATTATTATCTATTATGTTAATTATTGGGTCTATTGAAATAAAACACAAACTTATAAAGAGTTTTGAAATACCTTCTAAAAAATTATAAGAAAATTTAAAAATAAATCATAATTTTACAGATGAAGAGGTAAAGATTTTAATATGTAAAGGGCTTTTATAGAATATTTTAAAACACTACTTTTTCAATAGAAAATCAGATGAAGGGCAAAAAGAGGTAGTTCAGAGAAGCTTAAAAAATAAAAACAGCTGGGACGCCTGGGTGGCTCAGTTGGTTAAGCGGCTGCCTTCAGCTCAGGTCATGATCCCGGCGTCCTGGGATCGAGTCCCACATCGGGCTCCTTGCTCAGCGGGGAGCCTGCTTCTCCCTCTGCCTCTGTCTGCCACTCTGCCTGTGCTCGCTTGCTCTCTCTCCCTCTGTCTCTGACAAATAAATGAATAAAATCTTTAAAAACTAAAAAAAATAATAAAAACAGCCAATATGTATAATAAAAATGCTCAAATTCACTATAATCAGATATAAATTAATACCCATTAAAGTATTTTTCCTTTTCAAGCTAATACATATTTTCTAAATGATTTTATTTTTATTTCTGGGCAGAGTATATTAAAACTAACACACCTCTATACTTCTTATGTGAATAAGCATTACAACAATGATTTCAGGACAATATAGTTCTGTGCCAGGATAGCAAGAGACCTTCAAGAACTCATATACTTTAACCATGTGATTCTACTTCTACTCTAAGGATATATGCATACATAGAGTTTAGAACTTATGTTTACTATAATATTAATTTTAAAGAAAAAAAGTAATTATCTAGCTGTCCAAAATAAGAAATTATCAAGATTGTGAAATTTGCATACATCCATTAAAATCATATTTTTAAAATAATAGTATGAGAAAATGCTGCCTATATCTTAATAAAAGAAAATTTTAGGAAAGAAAATTTATATGTCATCCTATTTAAAAACCTCTTTTATAATTTTATAATTTAAAAACCTATTTTCTTAAAATTTTATTTTTTTAATGTATTTCCACCCCCAACATGGAGCTCAAACCCACAACCCCAAGATCAAAAGTCATGTGTTCTACCAACTGAGCCATCCGGGTGCCTCTAAAGTGTCTTTCTTGAATCCCTTAAAAAGCTGATGAAATTTTAAGGAAATCATGATTTCGTATATTGAATACATTAGATTAGAGTCCTAAGTTTGGTGGACAGGAATGCAAAAAGTTTGCAAACCACAATCGTATTCTAGCATTTGCTTTTAGAATAAGGTTGAGATTATTCCTGTAACTGGTGAGCTCACCATGTAACATCAAATCCTTCATTTTGTCTAATTCCCATTTAAAAGCAAAAGGGTGTGGATTTCCCTGAGAGTCCTCCAGCCCTACGCTTTTTTAACAATTAAATTAAATATAAAAAGGAGCTACCTTAAGGCTTCATTGATAAGAAAAATCAAAACTCAACTGGCAATCTGTCACCAAGATCTCTTTAAAACAGAGATCCCCTTTAATATAAAAGTCTTTATCTTGGAAAAGGCAAAAACTCGAAAAATATAAAAATATGACAATTTTATGAAAAAAAAGTCTTTGTCTTGTTGACCACCATGCTTTAAGGAAACACAACTCTTTCTGTGTAGCCTGTGTAGCCTTTCTGTGTAGCATCAAAAATCCAAAAAAAAAAACAACCTATTAAGTGTTTACCTTTGTAAACCTGTTTTGTTTCAGGATGTTATGTAATTATTCCACATTGTTTACATTATTTATTTCTGGCTTTCAAAATGAGCACATATTGCTTTTAATATTTGAAAAATAAAAAATATTATAAAAATGTCATGTATTAAACATGGGAATCACACATGTAGAAAGCAGAAAATAGTTTACATTATTTCATTTGATTTTAGTATCATTTATGTATAATGACATATACATAACTATGTGTCTAATAATTATAATGTGTATGATCATATAATACTTTTTTATCAATATATACTACTAAAATAAAAATATTCACTAAATATAAATTACTTTTTACCATTTTTTAATGTTTAGCTATTATTTTTTTTTCTTGTTCAAGTTTTTAATTTAAATTCCAGTTAGTTTACATACAAGGTAATATTAATTTCAGGTGTAGAATTTAGTGACTCATTACTTACATCACCCGGTGCTCATCACAAGTGCCCTCCTTAATCTCCATCACCCATTTAATCCATCCACCCCCATTTCCGGCCGACCTCTTCTCCAATAACCCTCAGTTTGTTCTCTATGGTTGAGTCTGATTTCTGGTACTTTTTATCATATTAACTGTTTGCTGTGTCAGTTCATCAGCTATATTCAATTTTTCCCCTGCTTTCATTTATCAGCATCATACTTTGTTAGGGTGTTGGCCATGCATACAATCCTTTTAAAACTTTAATTTAGAAAACTTGTATTCAATTTCAACACAATGAATTTAAAGCTTGTCACATTAGTATAAAATTCTATTTATGCTTATTGGTTTTATTCAGGATCTGTCAGTTATTTACAAGAATGGGTGACCATGCATGTAACACCTGTAAAATAAAAATACCCATGAAAACTTACTCTAATCTTTAACATGTGGCACAATCAGTAAGCATCTTTTTTATTTATCTTCTCTCAAAATTGCCAATACATACCATTAAATTTAGTCAGTATTGACAATTTTTTTCACTTTTTAAAAAATGTGATAAGTGTTAAAGGTTATAGTCTTCTTTAACTGTGTGTTGAGAGCAGTCTGGTAAAATTTAAAGGTTCTCACTGCCTCACTTTTTTTCTCGTGTTACAAATATTTGAATTAGAAGATGCTTTAGCTTTATGATCTATAATAAAATATCTCCAAATCCCTTTTTGTCCATTCTAATTTAATATTCCATTCTATAATTCATATCTACCACAGGAGAGCAAATCATTTCCAGCCCAACTAATTCCTGTCATGAGAATTAACAATAATTTTGTGCTCAACCTCCTTAAATTTATTTCAACAAGTGTCTTTTATGAAGATTGATGCTTTCTCAAATCTACTTTTCCTACTATTACCATACTTTTTAGGAAACATGTTTCTACTCCCACTTATCTATCTCTGCTTGACCATTCCTAATTTATATCTTCATTATGAGTCTTTCACTAAAATTATTCCTTAATGTGACTGATCTCATGGCTGATCTCAGTAACAGCCTCCCATTATCTAGTTATTCGTTTGGGCTCTCTTTAGAATTTACTTCCTGGCACTTATCTTTTTCAAATCACAAGCTTATTATGTTTATCATTTATACTTCTCTACAAAACTTAAGAAACAAGGCACAACAACATTTATCCTTAATTTCTTACCTTTGTGTTTTTGCCTGCCACTTTTCTGTGTAGTGTTTTTTTTCGGCTGTAATTATGTTCATTTCTTAGGTCTTTTTTCTATTCCTAAATATTTTCCTTTAACCAAAATCTATACTTATGTTCAGTACTATCCACAAATGAATATTTACCACCAGTTCAAATCTTTCTTTCAAATATAAATTTCCAGCCTTTCCACTTTTAAATTTACTCAAAAATCATGTTTATGCAAATTTTCAAATATAAATACACAAAGATAATCGTAGAATCAAGATTTGTGATTGCTAAATGAAAAAAATCTAATAATTTCTTTAAAGAAAAATAAGTAAATTATTGTGTATATATATATATATATATACACTGAATTCTATTCAGTCAGTAAGTAAAAACAAAACAAAACAACAACAAAAAAAACAACCACCAAAAAACAAAAATCAAAGACCAAGGTAAATCTAAAGTTGAAAGCTGCCCGTGATAGGGAGCAAAGTGAAAAACAAGTAACTTAACAGTATAACTAGTATGAATCCATTTTTGTTTAAAATAGAAATTATATGTGTGTTTTATGTGTTTGAAATGGATATGAATGCATATGAAAATATCTGACAGAAGCATGTCAAACTTTAAAATTTTCTTTAGGTTCTTTAGGGTTTAGAGAGTAATGGTGTTTTTATTAAAGTTCTTAAAAATATATATGGATATATGTACACATATCCATATATATATGTATATATGTATGTTTTAACATAGATATATTAACATAAACAAAGAGACCCTATTGTATTTACAGTATGGAGAAAAAAATTAATTTTATATAATTATAGTAAACTTTTTTTTGTCCATAGTATCTCTATGGAAGAAATTTTATCCTACTTTTCATCCATTGCAAAACATTAGTTGGTAAATTTAATTGCATCATTCAAAACAAAAATGGCAGAGCCAAATATCTGACTTTTTTAAGGTTAGCATTCTATGTATGGTTCTTATACAGGGTATGCATACCCTCTCTCACACACACTCACGCACTTCTGCTGCCCTGGAATAACGCAAACTCTTCCAGCTTTCCATTATTATACTAGAAATGCTTTTCTGTGGAGAGTTCTCTGCCTTTTGCATTCTGCACAAGATTCTTTTGTCACTGAGTCTAATGCAGCTGCTGGCTGTACTTTAAATTTGTCCAGACATCCTTCATTCTTTGTGGTTATCATTCTTACTGTCCAAAATTCCTCTCAGTTTCTGTTTGCCAACAGTTTCCTTTTTCTGACAATACTCATTTCATCAAAAAACTTTCTCAACTACTCCCTGTTAGTTCCAATTATGTGATTTGTTCTTTTTTTGTCTTTATTTATGTATATTTGGAGAGTGTTCTGTCTTATATTTAATCATTTTTCCAGAAGATCTTGTCCTGTTTTATTTTTTGATTGTAAAGTCTTCCATTCCAATTTAAAATTGCATTTCTTAACCTAATGTTTGTTGCTATATTTATAGACAATGTTGATTATAGGATTTTTAAAAGATATTTTGTTTGTTCATAAGACTCTCTGGAGCATAGACTTTCTGAAATAGATGACAGTAACTCCATAGTGTCTGACACAGTTTTGTTTTCTCATAACCACAGGAGAAATATGTGATAATGATAGAATAAGTGTGAGAATAATGCATATACCACATTTCTTGGCTATCCTTATTTTTTTTTAAGATTTTATTTGTTTATTTGACAGAGATCACAAGTTGGCAGAGAGGCAGGAAGAGAGAGATGGTGGGGGGAGCAGACTCTCTGATGAGCTGGGAGCCTGGTGGGGCTCCATCCCAGGACCCTGGGATCATGACCTGAGCTGAAGGCAGAGGCTTTAACCCACTGAGCCACCCAGGCACCCTTGGCTATCCTTATTTTTAAAACCTTCCTTATCTGCATATCACAAAGACCACTTGTATATCTAAATGTAGTTAAGAGAGCTCTTAAAAGCATTAGCAAAATATATTTCATGATTTGAGTAATTACATAGAAATACTTTTAGCACTTCAAAGTTTTATGAATAGTACTAGTTTACTGTTAAAATATTTTAAGATCACAAGACACATGATTGCTTCAAAATATTCTACTGTTTTTGAAATGACTTCCAGTAACACCTTATAACTCACTCTGGCACTTAGCATAACATGACCAAAAAAGTCAAAATTTTATAAAAAAATATTTCTTTTACCAGACAATAATTTGCTCATGTTATATGTCAGAATATGAAAGTTTAATTCAACTTTAACCATAATTTCATAGACTTAATCTTCGGAAATATATGTCCTCTACTTGAGTACTCTCTTTTACTCTCAGAAAGTGATAGTTTGAGTTCTGGAGTTGAAGAACTTTGACAAACTGAATCATAAAATTTGTACCAAACTTGAAATGATGCCCTAAACATAAAGTGACACAGCACACGGCCAGCATGTTCATGACGAGTGAGTCTTTTATAAAATGGCTGCATATGACCTTACACAAGTTACTTTGAGTGTACTAAAGAGTACCTAGTGTTCTGTGACACATGCTTTCTCTGAGTCGGATATCACAGTTGCTTGTTGATAGCCTAATATATTTCACAGATTTACATTTCATTTATAGATGATCTGAGTGTTATCAAAACAAATATGCTATACAAACTCAGATAAAATGAAATGATATATGAGTTAAATATTGGATTGGATTTGTTGTTTCTGTTACACTTATATTTTATTATCTATTGTAGGTCTCAGAAACACAATTGAGATTTTATTTTATTTTTATTTTTATTTCTTAAAATGCTTTTCATCTCTTTTTAGTTAGCCAGACTGGATATATTTCTTTCATATCAATAAAATAAATCAAGTCCTTTCTTTGAAATTGATAAGATGAAATTCCCATTTGATAGCTATTTATGACATTATAAACTAAAATTATTTTAATATTCTTTAGAAATTATTGCATTAATGCATAATTATATGTAATAACTCTCTTAAAATCTTGAGCTATAATATTGTCTTCATGCTGAAGCTTAATACTTCTGTGTGTAACAAAAGGTCTCATCTTTTTCAGTGTTTATATTCAGCTCTAATTTACTCATGTGCCAAACAAGCGTTCCTCAAATTATAGTTAATCTGTACTGAACTTACTATAAAAAAATTTCAAATTCACTGTTTTTGAACAATATTGAATTTAATAGTAACACAAATATTAAACTTTATATTTTTTCATTTTTAATTTATCAAGTTTTTTATTTAGTTGTAGAATATTAAATTTATTGTCCTACTCTCCTTAGTGATACATTTAGAAAACAGAAAGGGTATTAAGATACATGGGCTTACCATGGAATATAAATATATGCACAAACACATAGAAATATATGTTGTACTAGTGAATGCTGGCTGAATATAAGCTCTGCCTCTTAATTGTCAGGAAAACAATTTAAAAATTATTATTAAAAACAGTAAATATCAAACTTGCTAATGAGATGCTGAGTAGTATATGATCTTTTCACAGTCCACTTTTCTAAGTATTGATGACATAATTTAATTTTTACAAATTTAAATAGTACTTGAGTCATTGGTCTATGGACTTATTTTTCTGTAGTAACTTTTATCCAATGATGTTTGTAATGCTAAAATGTCAATGATCTGAAACTCTTGCAAAATAGGTTTCCCTTAACTTCCCTACAAAATGAGGAGCATTTTAGAATCTTGGAAATCTATCATTTTCTACTTCTGTACACTATTTTCAAAGGAGGCTACCCAAACAAATGGAGATCAGAACTATTCAGACCTATTGTGTGGATCCTAATATCAGTCCTATCTGAATATCAGCTTTGAACCCTGTGATGTGCAAATGATGATAAAATCCGTCATTATTCACAGTCTCCACAGCAGGGCCAGCTTCCCTCTTAGGAATTTCTAGAAGTAGAAAAATGACTTTTCTAGAGCATTTGGTAAACTCATCAAACTACAACCACTTCAAAAATTCAGTGATTCATGTTTTATGACCTCCCTAGCTTCAAAAACTGTTGGAAAACTGATGCGATGCTGGTTTAATTGAAAACACGCAGGAAGATTATTTTCACCACTTACTGAGTAAGGAACAGAGCAATATAAATTATATTGAAATTTTGTCTGTGTGTTTAATTGCTGAGTAGAGCATGGCAATTGATAGTTTAAGTACTAATTATTTTAATGTAATTATATTTAATTATTGTAATTGCTATTCATATCTTATGTCCTAATAAAGAGACATCAAGGGCCTTTTTCACAAAATTATTATGTCCTCCTCACACTAGAAAGCAGAATAGGGAATTTGTCTTAGTTTGGTTGAAACAAGTTATTTGCTACTTCACTTATTTCAAAATGAAATAAGTTACTAATTCTATTGCCGTTTTGGTTAGATTATTTGAGGAGGACATTTTATAACAAGTGCTGTGAAGCCTTTTGCAATAAAAGAAAATAAAGAAATAGTGTGGGTTCTTTGTATGTGAATCATGGCTTTGAACATTGTATACATTTACTTGTAGACCACACTATAAATTCACACCTTTTTTCTCCTGTCAGGCATTACATTATAAAGAAAGGGATGGTTAGACATTATGATTTTCTTTTTTACTCTCAATTTATAATGTGCAGCAATATATTCACTTCAGTAAGTTGTAAATTATAGCATATACAAGATTTGAAAATTCAAGAAATGGAATGGAAAAAGCAATCTACAGTAACTAAAAAACAAATTCTGATTTATTGTCTCATATGACCTGAGTTTAATTTGTTTACATTTCACAAGGGAAACACCTATGTACCATGTTTTCTTTGATATAGCACATATAAAGCTGAAATACTGTGTTTCAGCTTGGATAATGGAGTCATTATCTCAATTTTAACCATTCTGTACCTGAAATTGGGATTCACAATGGATTCATTGGCTAAACAAAATTACCAAAAGTAAACACAATTTCTAAAAACTTAAGGATCTGAGACTTACTTTTTCAAATTGCTTTCATAGTATGGGGAATAGAACCGAGGGAAATTATAAATATTATACTTCTAGAACCAAGAAAAATACAAAATCATATGTTATAGAGAATACAAGAGCTAGATGTTTATAACACCTGGCAATGACCACTAATAATTATAATAATCTCTAACATTTATACTGTACTTAGCAGGTGCAGCCATTTGCCAAAAACTTCATGTGTATTATTATATTCAATCCTCAAAACAGCCCTGTGATTAAAACGTTACTCTTTTTCCATTTTACATGGATAACAGACACAAATAACACTGGCCTAAGAAAACTGAGTTTATAGTTTCCTATTCTGACCAATTTTCAGACAGTGGAGTTGTTTGCAAAACAAACTGTCCCTTGATTGTTCCCTCAGAATGTGAAAATAGTCTTGGCATTTTTTCACTCGACACATGGTTTCCAAAGAAAGCTACCCAAACTAATGGAAATCAACAACATTAAGACCTTTTCTACCATGGATCAGAGTATCAGAACCTTAAAAATAGACAAAAAGTTATGGAAAACTATACTGGATCATGTTTTTCAGATGGGCACGATCAGAGCTAGTGTTGCCCCCCAGAATCTAAGCAAGATAGAGTATGCAGAGCAAGAGTATAACTATTTGTGTTCTATTGCATAATGACTCTGTGGCGTTGGGAAATATATTGTCTCTAATCATCAGCTTTTCATTCTGTAAGATTAGGCTAGTATCTATGTTAAAGAATTAATGTGAAGATTAAAGGAAAAAATGGTCATATTCTGCTTATTGTGGACCTATCACACACTCATGGAACGTTAGCTACTTTTCAGTATTTCAATATTTTAATGGTATGGGCTATAAATTGTTATTTCGGGACAGCTTTCAGTCTGGTTGGTTTAGCGTCACTTGTGGTACTTTAAGAAAAAGAAGAAACGTTGGGTGCCTGGGTGACTTAGTTAAGTGTCTGTCTGTTGCTCAGGTCATGATCCCAGGGCCCTGGGATAGAACCCTCATTGGGGTCCCTGGTCAGCGGAGTCTGCTTCTTCCTCTCCTTCTTTCCCTCCCCTTCCTCACACTTGCGTGCCTGAATGAGTGCATTCATGCTCTCTCTCTCTCTCTCTCTCTCAAATAAATAAACAATTTTTTTTAATGTAAACCTTTAAAAAAAGAGAACTGCCTAAAGTTCATTCTCTTCAGCTTCCAGGTCAGTGCTGTGATGTGCTGGGGTTGGGGTGGAGGGCAGTTGGGGGAGGGACGAAAAAGGAAAAGGACTAGTTCATTATGATGGAAGAACCACTATCATGGGAAATCTGGTATGATAGAATATTCTGAAAAAAAAATTTTTTCTCTCTAATGTATTATTTGGTTAGCAAGGTTTTGTGTGTTCGTTTTTTAATCATCACCACCATACTTAACTAAATGAATAATAAATAAAACTTACCCAGAAAGGCAGAGCTTTGATTTTGCAAGCCCTTACACATTACTCTTTCTTTAATTTAACAATGTGTGTATAAATCCACATCTTATTCTTATGACAAGCAATGGGGATGTAATTGCTGGAATGGGAGTGATGACAGCGAGTGAGGTTATAGAAAAAATACATTAATATTCATATAGAGATCAGATAGCTTCTATAAAATTGTCTTAGAGGGTAAGGCTTAGACCTAAGCAAAAAGAGACCTGATACTTCTCCTTAATTACAAATTTTGGGGTCTGTTTTACTAAACGAATTTTGTAGGCAAAAGCATATCTACAAAGCTGTCTGAATCAATTTTTTCAACCTATCTATTATTGTCATCATCATCATATTGCTTTGATGAGGTACTAACATTCTCTTGTTGAGAAATATAAAAAGTTTGTTACTAATGTTATTGTTGCTTTGTTCAGTTTTCAGTGTGATTTCTTTGTGGAAGAAAACATTATATTAAGCAGTTCATTCAGATCTGTCTGGGAACATCAGTGGGACATATAAGGGCCAACGCAGATCTTGGAATCAGAAAAACAGGTTCTTTTTCTGTTTCACAAATAACTGTCTATACTAGTTAGAGTTATACTGTGGCAAAAAAAAATTAAATTTAATTTAAAAATCCTAAATGTCTGTAACTTAACACTATAGAAATATACTGCAGCTACACTGCACAAAATGATTTAAGGCCCTACCATCTCATAACTCTACACTCATTATAGGGCCTCAAGATATTCTCCATCCAGCTGAACATGAAGACGGCCCATGAGCTTATTAAAAGTCTTTTTTTTTTGCATACACTGATCTATTAGTTTCAGGTATACAAAATAGTGATTCAACAATTCCATACATCACCCAGTGCTCATCACAACAGGTGCATTTCTTAATCCCCATCACCTACTTAACCGATCCTCCCACCCACCTGCCCTCTGGCAACCATCAGTTCTCAATAATTAATAGTCTGTTTCTTGATTTCTCTTTCTCTTCATTTTTTCTCCTTGCTCATTTGTTTTGTTTCTTAAGTTACATACATAGTGAAGTAAGATGGCATTTGTCTTTCTTTGACTTATTTTGCTTAGCATTATATTCTCTGCGTCCATCCATGTCATTGCAAATGGCACAATTTCCTTCTTTTTATGGCTAAATAATATTCCATCATATATATACACACCACCTCTTTATCTGTTCATCAATCGATAGATATTTGGAATGCTTCTATAGTGGCAATTATAAATAATGTTGCTGTAACATAGGGGGCCATGTATCCCTTTGAATTACTGTTTTTGTATTTTGGGGTAAATAACCAAGAGTACAATTGCTAGATTGTATGATAGTTCTATTTTTAAAATTTTGAGGAACTTCCATAATGTTTCCCACAATGGTTGTACCAGTTTGCATTCTCTACAGCAGTACAAGTGTGTTCCTTTTTTTCCACATCCTTATCAATACCTGTTGTTTCTTGTGTTATTGATTTTAGCCATTCTGACAGGTGTGAGGTGATACCTCATTGTAGTTTTGATTTCCCTTATGGTAAGTGATGATGAGTATCTTTTCATGTGTCTTGGCTACCTGGATGTCTTTTTAAGAGAAATATCTGTTCATGTCTTCTGTCCATTTTTTAATTATACTTTTTTTTGGTGTTGAGCTTTATAATTTCTTTTTTTTTTCAAATTTTCATATACTTCACTTTTTTTAAAAAGATTTTATTTATTTATTTGACAGAGATCACAAGTAGGCAGAGAGGCAAGCGGTGGGGGTGGGGGGAAGCAGGCTCCCTGTTGAACAGAGAGCCGGAAGTGGGGCTTGATCCTAGGACCTTGAAATGAAGACCTGAGCCAAAGACAGAGGCTTTAACCCATTGAGCCACCCAGGTGCCCCTAGCTTTATAATTTCTTAATAGATCTTGGATCCTAACCCTTTATCAGATAAGTCATTTGCAAATATCTTCTCCCATTCTTTAGGGTGCTTCTGATTTGTTAACTATTTCCCTTGCCATGCAGAAGATTTTATTTTGATATCATCTCAATAGTTTATTTTTGCTTTTGTCTCCCTTGACTCAGGAGACTATTTAGAAAATAGTTGCTACACCCGATGTCAAAAAAAGGTTACTACTTGTGTTTTCTTCTAGGATTTTTATGGTTTCAGGTCTCGAATTTAGGTTTTCAATCCATTTTGAATTTATTTTTGTGTATGGTGTAAGAAAATGGTGAAGTTTCATTCTTTTGCATGTAGTTGCCCAGTTTTTCCAACAATATTTGATGAAGAGACTGCTATTCTTCCATTATAATTCTTTCCTACTTTGTCAAAGATTAATTGACCGTAGAATTTTGGGTTTATTTCTGGGTTTTCTATTTTGTTCTATTGATCTATGTGTTTATTTCTGTGGTAATATCATACTATTTTGATTACTACAGCTTTATAATATAATTTGAAGTCTGGAGTTGTGATGCCTTCAGCTTTGCTTTTCTTTTTCAAGATGGTTTTGGCTGTTTAGGATCTTTTGCTCTTCCACACAGATTTTAGAATTGTTTGTTCTAATTCTGTGAAAACATGCTGTTTGATAGAGATTGTATTAAATGTGTACCTTGCTTTGGATAATATAGACATTTTAACAGAATTTATGCTTCCAGTCCATGAGCATGGAATGTCTTTCTGTTACTTTTTATCTATTTCAGTTTCTTTCATCAGTGTTTTATAATTTTCAGAATACAGTTCTTTTACCTCTTTGGTTAGGTTTATTCCTAGGTATCTTACCATTTTTGGTGAAATTATAAATAGTATTATTTTGTTAATATCTTTTTCTGCTGCTTCATTGTTGGTGTATGGAAATGCAAAAGATTTCTGTATG
>PISX010034569.1:0-13857 GCA_004024625.1 Mellivora capensis
AGAGGTGATTCTCAGAAATTGTTTTTATTTGTGAACCTCTGTCGCTGTCCTTGAAGTCACACTATGCAGTGTATAATTATTCTTAGCACTCCCCTAACTGTCTAGCTCTGTAAGAGAGGAAGGGTGTTTTAAGATCTTTGTCTGAGGGAGGATACAGACCATTCTATAAACCTACATTTAATTTTCATTAGAATTGTCCTAGATAATGTTTGAACTTTAAATCCTATAAGGTAGAAAAGCAAATCAGTGTTTGACATAGAAATCGCCGGAAGAAGGAACGAGAAAGGCATTGAGATCATTTCATCTGGACGTGTGCAGCCTTCTTTTATCTGTAAGTTGGAGCCACCTGTTTGTGACCGTCTGCTGGTTGGGAAAAGAGGCTCTGAGTTTAATTAAGTCATACGTGTGGGAGGCACATGCTTTGCAGTAGCAGCAGTTAGATTATTAATGGACTCCTATATTGAAGTGTTCACATTCTTGAAAGGCTAATTATGATATAATTTTAGTTTTAAAAATACTGCTTTGCCAAGGGTGGGAGTTGTATCATGTATTATTATTACCTTTTTTTTTTCAATCTTGGGGGAGCTCTTGGTTTGTTGAAGGTAATCTCTCATATTCAGTTACTTATGCTTTCTTACTTGATGCCTCTAAATCTTGAGACCAAAAAACAGGCTTCAGGCCGGTCAAATACCAAAAAGCTACACTGGAGTTTCCTGGGACTTGCCTGATTTTTCTTAGGAAGAAAGTCAGACTGTTCATAGATTGAGTGAACTCAGTGTCATGTTTTTCTTTGCTACCTGAGACCCGTGATCTTATCAGTTGTATAATTTTAACATTTTTGGAGAGAAGATTGAATTAGTGACCTGAGGAGTTAATTCTGGAATCCATACTACCATTGCCCGGCTGTAAATGCACAAGTAGGGCTCCAGCTGGTTGTAATGGGAATCACATGATTTTTAGATTCAAAGACCTAATTTAGAGTCCTTGTGGTAGAAGTTCTGTTTACTGCATATTCCAAACCAAAATCAACACACATAGCTTCTCCCCACATATCCTCTCAATGAAAATCACAGTCGCTTCAATGCCATTTTAGTTTTACCATATCACAAAGAATAGACTTAGAGAAAAAAAACATGAATGGTGAGTAATTAGTGTTTTTATATGCACTGGGAAGACCCTCCGGGAGAAGAAGTGTTTTTCGAGCGACACCTCTTGGGCTGGGGCTAGTCTGGTAGCCGTGGCCCCGGCGAGGGCTGTCACTGGCATCCACGTTGCCCACCAGGCCAGCGTCTCCATCTGCCTGTCCAGACAAGCATTACAGTAACTGGCTAAGAACGTGGTGATGATAAAAAGGCACCATTTCCTCCCATTACATTTTCCTGTATTTGATTTTTTTTCAGGTTTTTATTTATTTATTTGAGAGAAAGCGAGACCAGGAGAGAGAACACAGAGGTAGAGGGAGAGGGAGAAGCAGACTCCCTGCCGAGCAGGGAGCTCAGTGGAGGGCTTAAGCCCAGGACTCTGGGATCATGACCTGAGCCAAAGGCAAACGCTTAACTGACAGACCCACCTAGGTGCCCCTGTTGTATCTGATTCTTTTTCTTTTTTTTAACTTTTAAATGGAATTTTTTAAAAAGTTACTTTTTGCCTACAGGAAGAGCTAGAACGAAGGAGAAAGGCCTCCTGTGTCCTGAGAGAGGACTGATGCCTTAGGCCAATGATGTCACTCCCTTGCTGGGAGACATGCATTCTTCTGCACCAGGGGTGGGGAAATTGACATGACTAACCCCTAGCAATGAGCTGGGATGCTGCCACCCAAGCCGTTGTGTAGGCAGTTGTACCAGGTCCTATTATCGTGGGAATAGAGAGGTGCCCATAGAAACCAAAACAACGCGATATAGCCTCTTGTCTGAGTATCCCAAGGCCAAGGATGTTCCCACATCTTTTTGAGCCTATGGCAGAAGTGCAATCCTGCATCCCCAGCGTGTTCTGACTGATAGAACTATGAGATCCAGCGCTATCCCACTGGGTGGCAAGTCGCCCCTACCGACTTACCCCAGCCAAGCTCCCCCTCAATGATTGCTTGCATATTTTGAGTTCTAACTTGTTGCTATGAGTCAGTACCTCACCCCAATTTGCTGGTCCATTTTATATTTACTCAAAATTGTTAATCCAATTCTCTGCTCCCTCCAGCTACCTCTGTTTAATTGCTAAGAGAGGAAGGAAAGAAAACTTGCACCACTTGTACAAACTGTGTTCGTAATATTAAAAGGGTCAGAAAGAATAGGGGCTGAGGGAAATGCCCAGACTACGGGCTCATAAGAATGCCCAAGACCATAATCGTGGAGGAAGGAAAACAGCCGTTGGTGAGCACCAACCGTGAGCTACACTCTCTGATGTAGTTCGGCTTGGGCTTAAAGCTGTCCAGAGTCGGCCACGGTGAAAGATGAGTCTGTAACGGTGAAAGGGAAGAAATCCAGATGGTCCAGGTAGAGACTGAACCCCGAACCTTGTATACTAGAGGTTATAGTTTGAAATACCAGTAGAAACTCTGGGGAAGTAAATAAGGTCATTTACTCAGGTTGAGGATATATGCAAGTCCATGAAGTGACTCAGAAAGCCCATCAAGACTTGGTATTAAGGTTTCTTCAGGATCTTATTAGAGTTTCTGAGTTTTGGGGTGCAGGAAGAGAGAGGTAAATTTTTAAATAGTTCCTCGGTTTCCATTAAGTATTAGCTGTACGGGTTCCCCAGTTTGTGAGTGACTGAGCTCTCAAACTCTCTAAAATAGAGTGCTCCCAGGGGAGGACTCTGATGCTAGAGGCTCCTTAAGTAACCTTCTTGAGTGCCTCAGGCTCTTGGGATATGTGTACAAAAGACCCAGAAACTTCCACAAGGACCTCCACCCACCCATGCCCCCCGGAAGCTTGACAACCTATGGATTCACCACGACAGCAAATGAGTGATGGGGTTCTTCCTTCTCTCTTCCTCTTTCTGGTTTTAAAATCAGGGAAGAACTGTTTGAGATAATTTCTTCTTCCCCTTCATCATTCCTAATTCCACTGCCATTCCACTTGCCCTCTCTACCACCGGTGGCAACTCGACCTAAGGCGTAAGGTGCCTTAATGATCTCTGGGCAAGGGCAGAGGCCTAGATTTCTAGGCCTGGTGCAGAGGGGAGGCTTTCTGTATCTGTCTGTATGTGGGAACAAGGGTGCATTCGATCTTAGCTACCATCTGTTAGCATAATCCTCTCCTTCTGTGGCTAGTGTGGAATCTCTTTCCCCTGGGGCTTCATTGATGTTAACACCTAGAAAACTTGGGAGTTGCTAGGTCATGTCCTCCAACCCACAGAAATTAAGAGGGAGCCGTGGCTGGCCTCCACTTGGCACCCTTCTGAATTTGTAGGGGGCCAAGGAGTCCGAGTCAAAAGGTAAGAGCCTTAGCTCCGGGTGCAAAGGTGTGGCTGTTTGGCTGGGTGAGAAAGAAAAGAGGTCAAAGGAGGTAAGGGCTGTGTATCAGTTACATAACACCGTGCCCTCGGGAGCTGCCTGCTTGGCAAACGCCTCAGTACTCCCAAGCTCTTCTCTTGGTGCTTCTGGGAGGACAGTGTAGCCCCTGCAGTCCCCTCAGCGGGAGGCTCGCGTGCCACTGAGTAGGTCCTTCCTCCCTCCCCTCCCCCTTCCCTGTGGCTCGTAACTGTTTCTCTTTCCTCCTTTAAAAACTGCAGCACATGGGGCGCCTGGGTGGCTCAGTCGGTTAAGCTGCTGCCTTCTGCTCAGGTCATGATCCCAGGGTCCTGGGATCGAGTCCTGCGTCTATCAGGCTCCCTGCTCAGTGGGGAGTCTGCTTCTCCCTCTCCCTCTCCCTCTACTGCCCCCAACCTTGTGGGCAGGTGCACACTCTCTCTCAAATAAATATTTAAAGTTTTTTTAAAAATTAAAAAAAAATAAAAATTGCAGTGCTGATGAAGGCATGACTTTAACCACCCTCTTCAGCTTTTCAGCCCCTCCGCCTCCTCCTTCATTAAGGACAGAACTCAACTCGCTCGCTGTCTTGCTCTGCACCTTCACCCAGGCCATTGTTTGTCCTAAGGCCTCATTCCAAGACCTGACCTATCCATGTTCAGGGGTTCCCATCGTCACCATTTTCTTCCCTCTGCCTCAGATGTCTCTTTCCTTGGTTGTACTCTGACCTAAGTTTCCACTTGTTTTACATCTCAGTCTTGGACGCCATTCCCTGTCCTTCTACCGTACCTCCCTGTTGTTTTGAACCCCCATGGCAGCAATACATCTATGTAATAGAAACCTCCAATCTGATCCTTTTAGCTATCCATATGCCCCTATCCTGGTCTTCACTCTCCATTTTATCCAGATAAATGCCGAGGTCCACTGCTGAATCATTCTCTTATAAACTTATCAACTTCTTCCCTGTTTGGCCTCGGTCATACTAGAAGGATAACACCTCAACCACCTCCCTTCCACACCTGGCCAGCTCAGTGGGACTGGAAAATAGTAAACACATAGCCTCGCTACTTTCTCTTTTAATTTGTGGCCCCCCGGTTTTACCCAGAAATGACATTACTTTGCCTAGGGAAGACAGGTCATTGCTTGAGACCATTAAACTTTTTCCACCGCCCTCATTTCTCCATACAGTTGGCTGATGTCCTTTCTCCATTCCCAAAATAAACACCACCTGAGTGAACCACCCTCTTCCTCCCACTATCAAATATACAAACCTGAATGCTTCCTTCTGTTG
The DNA here is from genome assembly GCA_004024625.1 of Mellivora capensis. Taxonomy (NCBI): domain Eukaryota; kingdom Metazoa; phylum Chordata; class Mammalia; order Carnivora; family Mustelidae; genus Mellivora; species Mellivora capensis. The sequence goes on from PISX010034569.1 coordinate 4,758, forward strand.
TAAAGGAAATTGTGTCTTTGCATATAGACGGGTGGCCTTCCTCCACTGGGGTTCTGCTTGCTACCTCATCTCCTCTCACGTCTTCCACATACCACGCCTTAATTATCATCTCTCTCTCTAGCACCATCAGTTTCTCTTTCTCTGCTTGATCACTCGAACATGGCTTCGGAGAGTCTCTTTATTTAATTTTTGGGAAGGTGATGTGATATTGTGATTTATAAGAAATATGTATTTGGTCTTGAGATGACCAAAATATGTTTCTCATAGGTATTTGGTCTCCCTCCACAATTCCTGATTCACAGCTCCTAAAACCGTTGGAATTTCCAAAAAGATTCTTGTCTTATGTTAATGAGTGGGCTTTTGGACCCCACCCAAGGACAGGGGCTGATTGTCTGGAGGACCAACACGGGATTAGAGGGTTGGAAGTTTCAGTGGTACCTCTCCACTCCCCGCCCATCTCCTCTGGAAGAGGGAAGATGGGCTAGAGGTTGAATCAGCCAATGGCCAATGACTTAACCAATCATGAGTATACAATGGAGCCTCCCTCAAAACCCAACAGGGTTGGGTTCCAAGAGCTTCTACATTGGTGGACATGTGCAGAGCAATGAGACTGGCGCTCCTGGAGAGGACATGGAAGCTCCGTGCCTTTTCCACAGACCTTGCCCTCTGCATCTCTTTCATCTAATTGTTAATCTGTATCCTTTATCATATCCTGTAATAAACTGGCCAACACAAGTGTTTCCCTGAGTTCTGTGAGCCACTCTAGCGAATTTAAAGAACCTAAGGAGGAGGTTGCTGGAGCCTCAGCAGCAAAGGTCACAGCTTGGGGCTCGAGACTGGTATCTGAGGTGAGAGGTTGTGGCAGAACCCTTAACCTGTGGAATCTGATGCCATCTCATTTCCGGGTAGATAGTGTGAGAATATAGTTGAGTTCTTGGACACCAGCAGAGAACTGCTTGGTGTTGTGGGGGATGGGAAACACCCCCAGTTTTGGAGTTGGGCTCCAAAAGAGTTGGTGTCAGTGAAGTAATGCAATTACATCATTCAAATTTCAGAAGATATAGAAAGGCATATAGAGTCGAGTCTCCCTTTCCCGGGGCATCAAATTACCTCCTCCTCCTCATTATAGATGGTCTGCATTTGTACCTGCTGGTGTATCCTAGTTGAAATATTTCATGCATATGTGTAGTCACATACAACTATGTATATTCTTTTTCCCCTTTTAAAAACAAAGTGTACCACACATATTTTTCTGCATTTACATTTTTCACTTCACAGCACATGTTGGAGGTCATTCCACCTTTGTTCCTATGGAGTTTCCTCATTCTGTTTTACAGCTGCAACATTATATATGCATATCATAACTTCTTTAACCAGCTCTGTATTGAATCTCTTGTTAAAAATGAAGAAAAACTGCTGCCTTCTGTGATCTCACATTCCCCCTTCAGCCACGTCCCATTTCCCTCCTTCTTTTTGCACTTGGACTCCTCAAATAATGTTGCTACGCATGCTACACTAAATCTTGATCTCTCCTGCATTCTTTGCCTAACTTCATTCTCTACTGAAATTGTTCTTGTGCTTGTTACCAAATTCAATGACTATTTCTTTGACTTCATCCAACTTGAATTCTCAGGAGCAATGCTGATCACTTGCCCCCCTCTTGTTTCCAAACACCATGCACATAGACTTCTCTGAACTCCGTATGCAGCTGCCTATTTAATATCTTAACTTGGATGTTAAATAGAGGTCTCAGCCTGGTCTCAAAAACAAAGTTCTTGATGCCTTTTCCCTCCCCTTTCTCCCCCTCCTTCTCCTCTTCTCCCTCCCTAAGTCTGTTGCTGAATCAAATTCCCTGCTCTAGTGCACCACACCCTTATCCATCATCACTCACGTCAAAAACCTACAAGCTATCCTTAATTCTGCTCTGCCAGATGTTTGGTCCATATCCTAGTCCTGTTAATTCTACCTGGAGACCTACCCTAGGATTTCTACTTCTCTTCCTATTACTCACCACATTGAGCTACTACCCTCTCTCCCTAGACCATCCCAATAACCTCCTGTGGTCTCTCTATTCCGGCTTTTGCCTCTTCCAGTCCATTTTCCTTAAGGAGCCAAAGTAATGTCTCAAAAATGGAAATGGGATCACGTAGATCAGATCAAATCACTTTCCTGCTCAAAATCTTCCAGTGCCTTTCTTTTGCACTTAGAAGAAAATCCAAATTCCTTATTATGGCCAAAAAGATCCCACAGGAACAGGCCAGGGGCTCTCTGTCTTCATTCTCCTAATCCTAGCCCCAACCACAATGGCCTCTTTTCATTCCCCCAACTCACTGTTCCCTCTGCCCAGAATGCTCTTCCTTTCTATTGAATGTTACCAGCTCATTTGCATCCTTTGAATCACAGCCCCAGTGTCACTACTTCAGAGAGGTCCTCGCTGATTGCTTCTTCTTCCACCCCTGAGTGCCCTGGCAACACCCTAATTATTGTCTTCCTATGAAGTATTACACTGAAGCATTACCTCATGTATTTATTTACTGTTTATTTCTGTCTCCCGGGCTAGGACATAAGCTATAAGGAGGCAGGACCTAGTGGTTGTCTTAAGCATCTAACTCCTGGCAACTTGCCTGGAATTTCCTGGAATCTCAATAATTCTTTGAAGACAAAATTATTTCCTAAACTATAAAGTTACTAAAAGAATTTGGCCAAGTGTTCTGATTTTACCAAAATCTCACAAATAGTATAGATTTTCATCTTACTTCAAGTTTTTTCTGATTTTTTTTAATGTACCAAAATATTTAAGATTAAGATAATAAAATACATTCAGATATTGTTAAAAAGGGATGGATTTGCTTCATGTAAAACCTTCATTTTTGGAAAATCCTTAACTTTACCTGTCCTGCAATTTCACAGAGCAATTTTAATTTTTAAAGCTCTTAACTCTTGGTTTCACTTATATGTAGAACATAAGGAATAGCATGGAGGATATTAGGAGAAGGAAGGGGAAAATGAAGGGGGAGGAAGTCAGAGCAGAAGACGAACCATGAGAGACTGTGGATTCTGGGGAAACAAATTGTGGGTTTAGAGGGGAGGGGAGTGGAGGGATGGGTGAGCCTGGTGGTGGGTATTAAGGAGAGTTTGTATTTCAAGGAGCACTGGGTGGTTTATGCAAATAATGAACCATGGAACACTACATCAAAAACTAATGAGGTACTGTATGGTAACTAATATAATAATAATAATTTTAAAAAGCTCTTGACTCTTTTCTAGTTTAGTTCTCTCTGCATGCACTGATGAAAGAAAGCACTAAATCCATTTCATTATGTGATAAGCATATTATTTCTCTGAAACAGCTCAGAAATTACAGGAAACAAATCATTCTGGGGAGTCGTACAGCCAACGGGGTCAGTGGCAAAATTGGTAGAAGTGATACCTGGGAGGCTATATCTCGTCCTCAGAGGTGCAGCTATGGTGGGCGCGCACGAAGATTCTTAACTTATGTTAAGGAAACTATTGCTCTTCTGGGATGATCAGTGTCCAAATCACACCTTCCAGCCACTTTCTCTCCACCCCTTGTCTGTTCCCATAAAATGTGGTGCCTTCTCCCCAGAGCTTTCTTAATGCAAAGTCATGCATACACATTGGACTTTGGATAAATAAATCCCTGCCTGTTCACGGTTTGCTGTTTAGATCACAAAGCCCCCGCTGACCAGCTGGCACACACATAGCCTTGGAGGCTTCTGTGGGTTGATTTATTTTGCCGTCTCTTAATTCATACGTATGATGCCACTGCTGTATATTATAGGGGCAGGGCCATCTCTTCTATAAATTAGGAAATCGGTTGGAAGGCCTGATTGCCTGTTAGTGGGTGTGGGCTCCGTGAGCATTAATCTCACGCTGGGCTGCAGTCAACAGAGTGCTGGCACCAGGCCAAGTCACCAGCCCTGGCGCACTTTCCACTGCAAGTCAGGTTCCCGGAGTTGAGCAAGTGTGGAAGATGGATCGCAGAGCCGCCTGCCAGGCTGTGGTGGGATGTGAAGGACAGCAGTGACCTGAGGCTGGAGAAACTCAAGAAAGCCTCCGTAGCAGAGCTGCACGTAGGCCATGACAATGGAGAAGCAGCCGCAAAGGCCCGATCTTTCTGGCCTAGTGACATCAGGGAGTGGCTGAGACGTCACAAGAGGGGGGCCAAGGGGCCAGGCAGCTCCAGCCTACAAAGAATAAGGACCTGGGAGACAGAAACCAGTTGACTAAGGATGAGCAGGCTGAACACACGGGACCCAGAGGGGTGTGTGGGTCTGAGTGTGCACACACACAGATACGCATACCGGAAACAAGGCCAACTTCCTTCCACGCCCTTTGTCAGCCGTGTCATTATTTTTAAAGTCCTATATAAATCTTAGCATTCCATTTTGAATTTTCATATAAAAATTACACATAGCCTTGGCCCCTCCCCCAAACCCCTAGCTTTCCCTCTCTCTCACATACACATACACACATACAATTGTCCTCAAATGTGTAGAGTAAAATATGGACTGTCAAGTCTCCATCTACACCTCCCAACCCTATTTCCTAGATGTAACCACCATGAACCGAAGGTTTCAAGTTCTCGCTAACCTTCTTTGAAGCTTTCCTCAAACACCAGCTTTCCTCTCTTTCTCCCAGAAAACAGGAGGCTTGGAAATCACACCCTCAGGAGTGAGGGAAGCAGCTTTTCAGCCTCGCTCTCTGCACTTACCTCCCTATCCCTGCCCATACCAGACTCTTCTTCCGGAAGCACTGTTCGTGCTCAGGCAAACCCCAGTGGTTCTCCCCAGTACCTACGACATGGCACCCAGACCTGTCATCCATCCTCAGCCCTCCTTATCCAACCACATTCCCACCTGAGTCTTCCGTCCAGTGAGAGCCGTCCCCCACAATCACCTTATCCATTCTTCCCTGGGTTTCTGCCCAGGCTGCCCTCTGCCCAGTGCGTTGTCATTGCGTCCTCCCGCCCACCTCTGTCTCCTCCCTTGTTTGTTCATCTCTTCCCTCCTTACTGTCAACACCCACCTCACCCTCTGCGTCTTCAGCAGAGCATACCTGCTTCTCCAGCCCAGCAACCCTCTCTTTCCCCTGAATACTTATTGAGTCACATGGCTTGGTGTGTACTGTTTTCTAATTATGTGTGGGGCATGAATCTTCTCTCTTCCAATTAAAAAGAGATCTCTCGAGGTTCTGTTGGCCCCACGGAACCTGGTCTCACGTTGAATGCTGAACGACTGGGAAAAGTCACAGTGTTCAGGAAACGCCCAGACAACAGAGAAAGTTTGCTTTTCATGTAGATACTTATCTCCCCCATTTTTTGTACACCGGGCCAGCTTTCGCTTTTTTGCTTTTGGCTTATGACCCTATAATCATTCCCTTTTATGTGGTCATTAAAATAGAGGTGAAATTACCTTCAGGCAAGGCAACTAATAGGCTCAGGGATTAACTGCACCCTTCCTTTCAGGGATAAGAGTGTGTGTGTGTGTGTGTGTGTGTGTGTGTGTCCCCTAGAAATTTGGGAAGATGATCTCACTCTCAAAAAGCCAGCCCTTGGGGGCACCTGCATGGCTCAGTGGGTTAAGCCTCTGTCTTCAGCTCGGGTCGTGATCTTGGGGCTCTGGGATCGAGCCCCGCATCGGGCTCTCTGCTCAGGGGGGAGCCTGCTTCTCCCTCTCTCTGCCTGCCTCTCTGCCTACTTGTGATCTCTCTCTCTCTCTGTCAAATAAATAAAATTTTTAAAAATCTTAAAAAAAAAAAAGCCAGCCCTTGAAGGTACAGCAGGTGACTAAGCCCTACCTACTACAATGGGAGACCCACTTGACTTTAACTTTGAACATGTATTCCATATGCCATTTTAACAACTTATTTGAAATGCTTTCTTTTTTCTCGTTTTAGCAGAGAAGAAAAATTTAAAGTAAAGGGTAAATCTACTGGTGTATGACATATGGAGGTCAAGATCTTACATAGATTTTCAGCATTAAGGCAGAACGAATAGACTGCAAGATTACAAAGAAAACAAATTCAGAGCAGTAACCTTTCGAGAACTGCCAAATTGCTGGCAAGATGAAAATGGGGTTGCATTTGAGAAATTATGCAGCGTTGTGCTTTGCTTCTTGGAGAAATGTACAGCACAGAGGAGTATATGTGTTTTCGTTCAAAACTATTTTTAATATTTGTAATGACACCAACTGAAGCAAATCTGACTATATGTAGAACATGCGGTAAACGGTGAGTGGTGGTCGTGCGGCGGGGGGGGGCGTTACATGGAAACAGAGGCTCTGCTGAACCAAGTTTATTTTTGAAATATCAGACACGTTCAGGCTGGTTGCTGAAGATCACTGTACAGGGTGAGAAAGAAGTCGAGAATTTGCCCAGAAAAAGTCTGAAATCACAGCACACAGAGGGCCGGATTCTCAGCAGTATGAAGGAAGGGAATATATAGAAGAAAATGGCTCGCTGCATATCCTAAATAGAGCAAACTTTCCAGCATATGCTGGGATTTTACTTTTTTACTTTGGCGGACCGTTTGTGACAAGTGACGGGTGGGGCATTTCTTCCTTGTATGCTGCAGCCAAGTATGAAGAATGCTCAGACTATTTCTCCTGACCTTACATGAATTTCTGGGTTTTTTTTTTCCTCCCTCATGTGCCTTTTCCTGGTGTTTCCTCTCAGACGCGGTTCCTGGGCAGCTCCATCCAGGATCATATCAGAGATATATGGAGTAATTCCATTAGATATAAAATGGACCCATTTCTGAAATGTAGTCCCTTATTTCCTTTATTTATTTTGACATACACAAGAGAGTAAGCCAAGGAGAATTTAAATAACCTAAGATTAATAAAGAAGCAAACATAGACTAATAAAGATTTAACTCCTACATCCATCATTTTTTACCAGGCTCTAAGCAAATGTTAGTTATAGGTTTTTCCATAGTTCAATCAGTGTATCAGATCTTTGGGGCTATTTTATTTTCAGATTTATTTTCCTACTCATATATTTCTACATATTGATAAAGCTCCCACATTTCTTACTTATAATACCTGTTTGATATTCTGTGTTCTTAACATGCCATAGCTTGTTTAACTGTCTCCCTTTGGTACTCTCCCTGAGTTATTGTCAAATTTTTATGATTATACACACCAGTGCTTCAACCATCTGTGTAAGATATCACTTATTTATTTATTTCTCCTTTAGATTATTTTTTAAGGTATTTTCAAAACACTGGAATTCCTGCATGAAAAGGAAATGAGCTATAGTTCCCAAACTCCCATAACCTCCATCCAAATCGTCCTCCTGAAAGTTTCCATCAATCTGCTTGTGCTAACAGCCATGGAAAGTGTGTCTGTTTTCCCACACCCTTATAAAATTGAACTTTCTCGCATTTAGTCATTTTAGCTAATTTGAGAAACTCACTGAATGACCTTTTATTCATCTCTCTAAATTCAAAAAGGCTGCGATTTTTTAATGTAATTATTTATAGAATGTATTTCTTCGTATACCATGTCTGTTCATCTCTTTTGAACACTTACTCACTTATGTGTTTGCATGCATTTTTGTGTGTTTGTATAATAGAGAGGGTAGAGAACAGGGGTTGAGAGCAGGGCCCCGAGGCCAGACTCCCGCATTTGAATTCAGTCTCTGCCACCATTAGCAAGTAAACTTCAGCAAGCTCATCAGTCATTCTGTGTCTCAATTTTCTTCTCTGTAGAATGGTGGTAATAACAGCAACTGCCTCACGAAGTCCCTTTGAAGTTTACCTGGGTCTTTATATGTAAAGCTTAGAACAGGGGCAGGCAGATAGGAAGTCTATGTAAATGTTTGTTTACTATTATAAATAAGCCTTTGAGTTAAAGTATTTTTAACTCATTATTCCCTTATTTTTCCATTCTATTACTTTCGCTCTGGTTCTTATTCTATGACATATAATGAATGAATATGAAAAATATCTTCAAGCATGTCCTTTTATTGCTAGGAGAAGCATCATTTTATAACAAAATCCATTTTGTTGGCTACATGATATTAGCGTCTAGCTTCAAGTGAAGGTAATATTCAAAATACTTAATAATTGTTTTAGAAAACAATAAAAATATTTAACAGTTGAAAACATTTAACAATGATTAACAATTATTCCAGGAGTCAATCAAAATATTTAATAATGATAAAAATTAATCAACCAAGGGGTACCTGGGTGGCTCTGTTGGTTAAGTGTCTGCCTTCGGCTCTCAGGTCATGATCCCAGGGTTCTGGGATCAAGTGCCGCATCAGGCTCCTCGCTCAGTGGGGGGTCTGCTTCTCCCTCTCCCTCTGCCACTCCCCCTGCTTGTGCTCCCTCTCCCTCTCTCTCTCTCTCTCACATAAGCCAATAAAATATAAAAAAAAATTAATCAACCAGAACAAGGCACCCACCAATCAGAGCAGAGCCCAAACAAATCAGAAGCTGGCATCAACCTGTGAGAATCTGCTTGAAAAATATTATCTGTGCGGCCCACGTAGCTCTTCTGTACTGTTAGGCAACTGTTCAATTAACATGTATTGTATAGCAAATCCTTTCCAAAGTGTGGCGTTACTTCTGATTTGCAATGCCATCATCTCTCCTCTAAAGAGGGATATTTAGGTGGTGTGATTGCATTCAAAATACCTGTTTTTCCCCTTTTACTTCCAGTTACTTCAAATAACCAGCTAGAGCTACTTTCATTAGTACCAGACTAATTCCAAAATAACAGCAAGGATAAGCAAAGTTCAGCTTGTGATGGGGACTTCCCATGAAATATTCAATGTGTGCGAGCCACCTCAGCTGCACCGTAGATTAAGAGAGTGCTGTCACAGTGCTGAGCTTTCCCATAAAATGTGAAGAAGACATTAAGAAATAGTATTTTCCGGGGCGCCTGGGTGGCTCAGTGGGTTAAGCCGCTGCCTTCGGCTCAGGTCATGGTCTCAGGGTCCTGGGATCGAGTCCCGCATCGGGCTCTCTGCTCAGCAGGGAGCCTGCTTCCCTCTCTCTCTCTGCCTGCCTCTCTGTCTACTGTGATCTCTGTCTGTCAAATAAATGAATAAAAATCTTTAAAAAAAAAAAAAA